>CAJPEV010000700.1:0-98897 GCA_905338385.1 Darwinula stevensoni | reverse complement strand
CGATGAAACATTCATGAAACGTTATTTCATGAATTTTCCATCGAATAAAAATAATAAATTGAACTGAATAAAATTGAATAATAAAAAAAGAGTCGAATGAAGCACCATTGCATACGTGAATTGCGATGAGAACTTTTTTCTTTATCCCCATAACCTCGGTACGGAACGAAAGCAGCATCACCGACACGGGTCGGCAAGACGACTTGAAACGAGGCCCGTGACAGAGCCAGACGACATCGCGGAATTTGACGTGCCGACTCTCCGGGTCGAGTGACCGGGAAACACGGCCTCTGCGTCGTCCTTGGCGCCGGTGAATCGTGCATTCGGCTCACGTCGCGATCTGCATATTTAAATTTAAAATAAAGGGACGAAGGGGGTCTCCGGGTTCGATTCCCACCGCTCAACTGTGCCGTGAAAACGCGTTCCGGGCGTTTCCGGATGTAATCCGTCCGCACGGTTTTCCACGATACGGCCCTCGTGAATCCCCGCGGATATCGGCCACTCGGCATTCAGGCATTCCTTTGAAATGCATTTCCGTGCCTCTGATGTCCCACATCCCCTCATTCGTTCCCTACAAAAACGGCAGTTCGGTTCCGGTTCGGACTCCGGCCCGACCGAAGCTCCACGACATCGACCGCCCTCCCGATGAAACCCGAATCACTGAAGCGAACGACTCACCGCCGTAGTAGCAGAAGAGGAGGCCCTTGAGGGGGAGGAGGGCCTTGTTGATCTTCACGAACCCAAAGTCCCAATCGGCGGAGGCGGAGGAGCTCCTCCGTCTGCCTCCTTTCGCCTTGCCCGACTCCCCGTTCTTATGGATGTTCCCGTTCGGCAGCACGTCCCCGTTCTGTTGCACGCTTTGCGTCTTCGTCCCTTCCTTCTCCTCTGGCTCGGCCATTTCCCTGTTGCGAAGAGGCCGGATCATGGATCGCATCATACAAAACGAAGAAAAACGACCCGCAATGAAACCTTAACATATAAGCGTCGGTCTTCCCGCTGAAATTGCGATATGCCTACAAAAATGGAATGAGATGAAATAAAGTGTTTGGGGTTTATATCAGACGGAAACCTTGTTCAGGACGAACGCGAATATGCTCAGAAATAGCTGTAATTACTTGGGTGACGAGAAAGAAGCATCCACTTCGCACAAATTCGTCCCCGTATTTATATTTTAATACTTATCGATATGGGGTAATCCATATCGAAAGTATTCGCAAGAGATTGCGAGCTTCGCAGGCCACAGGGAACATGCCAAAGAGCTCTTTCTCGTTGCCAAATGGTCGGTGGAGGAAGTGAAGTTCTTTAGGTGAGAAACTTAAAAGCTGACTGGAATTGCTGAATTTCCCCCGGATGAGAGAGGAGCACGAAAAGCGGGGAAGGGTCTAAGAATGTATCGTGTTTGATGTAGGAACCAGCTCCTTCGTAATTGGTTGGTTTAGGCTGACTGGATGTCCATGGAAAAATAAATTTTTAAGTAAGAATATTTTTTTTTTTGTATCCCGACCTGGTTACCGAGGACCAACTGTTTGCATTCCCCCCCTCCCCCTTTTGTCCTTTTTTTGTGTGCATTGCCTTTCACATTTGTCTTCGACCTTATCTTTTGTCCTTGCTTGCAAACGTGTGGAAATCCGTTGGATGAGAAGGGACGGAAAATAAAAAAAGGTGTTTTGCGTGCAGCGATGGCGTCACTGCTGCCCTACCTGACGATCCACATGAAACAGCTGGGGATGAGCTACGAGCAGATCGCCATCATCTACGCGGTGCTGCCGTTCACCTCCTTCTTGGGGCCGCCCATCACAGGTGAGGAGGGTCGGACTTCACGGGTGAGGCGGGTCGTCACGGGTGAGGCGGGCCCACCTGTCTTTCTTTTTGGCGGGGGGCCAGGGAGTCGTGCGAGAGGGATCCGCCGGTGGATGCCTCTTTATCTTTCTCAGAAAAAAGAGGCTATCGATTTCCCGATCGTCCTGGAACGCGTCGATTCGGTGTAGAAGGCTGCGGGAACGCTTTATAGGTCAAGGTCTCAGTGGTAGTCACGTTTGGGATTCCGATTATCCCGATTCTGCCGTGTTTCCTGTTCGAGCGAGATCGATCTCCCTTGGAGATGAGAGAGAGTAACGGGAGTCCCGATTTCGAGAGTCTCGTTGCCTTCTCGGTCCCGGCCTCGGACGAGATGGGAGTGAGCATTTTCATTTTAAAATTTACCTGTTCTCCGCTTGTTTTTTGTTTTGTTTTGTTTTGGGGATTGCGATTAAATCCTTATCGGCCGACAGGCAGACTTGGAAGTAAGCATGCATCGTCCGGTTTTTCCTGCATGAATTTCCAGTAGTTGAAGAATCGGTCGTGGAACCATGAATAAATATACAAAAAAAAAACTACAGGAATCAGAATTTCTCAAGATTCCCTATCTACCATGGAATCATAAATCAAGGACACATTTCTGTCGACTAGCTGCGAAGAGATGCTGATCGATAAATCATTGTGATACATTAAACCCCAAACCGATCGTGCCGTTCCAGGTCTCATAGCGGACAAGTTCGGGAACTACAAGCCGGTGCTGCTGCTGTGCCTGGTGACGAACGCCGTGTTCCACAGCCTGCTCGTGGCCCTGCCGGCGTACAAGAGGGAGGAGGTGGCAAAGAGGGGGATGGGGTTCGGGTGCGGGGGAGGGGCGTTCGTGGAGGTGAGGGGGGGGAGCGGGTGCAATGTGAGCGGGTGGATCGGGGACTGGAGGGTGGAGCGGTGTCGTCGAGGGTGTGCTGGGGAGGAGGGCGTCGAGGAGGTGAGGATTCGAATGTCTGCTCGGTTTCTTCTCGGGTTTCTCGGTTTCTTCCTCGGCTTCTTGGGGTTGGCGGTTCTGATTCTCGCGTATCGTTTTATGTCTTAGTTTAGTGTCAATTTTAGTATCAATTTTGGCTTTGTCGTTGTAGGTTTTTTAAACTCTCGAGTTAGCTTTGCTGTTTTGTAGCATGTATTCTGGTCTTTTGCTGTCGCTTCGAGTGTCTCGCTCGAGGGACTCTGACCTCTCCTCTTTGATCCTCGTCGCCAGGCCCTGAAGGTGTGCGACGCGGGTCACTGCCTCGACGTGGGTCCCCAGACGGTCTTCTACGTCAGGGGGGAGGCGGCCGCGGGGGAGGCGGCCGCGGACGGTTTGGGCCTCCTTCTGAGCACGGTTTGTCTTTAGGGTTTCGCGATCGCGTGCCCTCTTCGACTGTTTAAGCCGATTTAAGCAAAAATGCAATTTCAAGTTTGAATCAGGTCGTTTCGACCGTTTCATGCCGACTTGCGATGCTTCGCGACGATCGAGTTTTCAGCACTGGGAGCATCGATACGAAGTTCTAAACCCTCGGACGGTCCCATATGGAAACTTCATCGAATATACAGCTAACGGTAGGAGATGTGTCGCGTGGGAATCCGCCTGGTTGGGTTTTTCAACTTGGAATAATTAAATCCCGTAAAAGAACAGACTGGGCAGCTTTCGAGTTTCTCGCGCAAAAATCCCATAGAAAACAAACCGCAGTATTTTCTTATCCAGCTGGAAAACCGAACCAATTCACGCTCTTAGCGTTATCTTCGATGAGAGAGTACGAGATTCTCCCGGCTGGCGTTCCCCGCGCCGAGAAATTCCATCGCGCGTCGCAAGGACGGTCGACGATAGAATTCCCACCGCTCTTAAGCGGGCCGGATGAAGCGAAACGACACCGGTTGCGACAGGTGACGGTGCTGTCGAACGGGACGGAGCATCGATGGGAGCTGGACGGGGTGAGATGCCCGGGCGGGTGCCCGGTGGAGTGCGAGGTGACGGGAGAGGCGGAGGAGAGGTGCCCGGGGGAGGGGGAGGAGGCGCTGGTGGTGTGGATGTACGCGGTGCTCAGGGTGGTGGCGACGCTGGCGATGTCCTCCGGCTTCAGTCTGCTGGATGCGACGGCGCTGGCGATGGTGAAGCTGCACAGGAGCGACTACGGGAAGCAGAGGCTGTGGGCGTTGATCGCGATGGCGGTCTTCTCGCCGGTCACGGGGGCCGTCGTCGATTACGTGTCGGAGGGGTCGTCCGCTTCGGGTGAGTGGGCGGGGCGGGCCGGGGAGTGGGTCGTTTGCGAGCGGGAGACTCGTTAATGCAGTGGCGAGACCCTGGACGTCACGCTTGACGTCAGAGGGTTTTCTCGGAGGTGGCCGAGAATGCCTCGATTCGTTCCGGCCTTTTTCTCGGCTCTTTGTGGGCTCGTGTCCGTTTATCTCTCTCGCTTTCATTCTTTATGATGTGGGATCGGTCATGGTGGCAGGGCTCACAAGGATAAAAGAATTCAATCAGAGGTTTCTTCGAGCCGAATTTCTCGGAATTTTCAGTCCATCGAAATGGGAACTGGGAACGGGGAAAGGGGCCTTGGACCTTGAACCTTGAACCTTGGACCTTGAACCTTGAACCTTGAACCTTGAACCTTGAACCTTGAACCTTTCAGCGGGGATGCCTCGTGCGGAGGGGTTACAGGTGGACTGCCACTTTGGAAAGCTGTTTAGTTTTTTTTTTGTTGTGTGTAGAATTAGTCGCAGCTTGTCCTTGCGGGAATCGTGAACCGAGCCGCCGCTGCCACATTTCAAGCTGCTGCATTAAGCAGAACCCCAATTATTTTCAGCGCTTACATTTTTGTTGGACCAGCCTATATTTTCCAGCATATATTAATGAAATAAATAAAAAGAAATAAATAAAAAGAAATAAATAAAAAGAAATAAATAAAAAGAAATAAATAAAAAGAAATAAATAAAAAGAAATAAATAAAAAGAAATAAATAAATAAAAAGAAATAAATAAAAAGAAATAAAAAAAAAAAAATAAATAAAAAGAAATAAATAAAAAGAAATAAATAAATAAAAAGAAATAAATAAAAAGAAATAAATAAAAAGAAATAAATAAAAAGAAATAAATAAAAAGAAATAAATAAAATGAAACACGAGGGCCATCCCAAAAGTTGGAGAACATTTCATTTTACATGAAGTCGAAACACCAAATGCTGCATTATTCTCGATATGCTTCCCGTGTAGCTGCACACACTTATGCGACCGTTCTATCGGCTGCTAGAGTCCTTCGGCAGACCGGTTCAGACCGGTTTGCTGGGGTTTCCCCTTGAACCCACTGGTTCACGGCGGGAGCATGCTCCAAGGTCAAGGTCGAAACCTTGGCGAATCGTCCACCGTGTCCCGTTCTGCTTCGAGGCACTTATTTTATGCCACTTCTGCCAAAAGTTCTGTCCCCGTAAATTTATTGCGGCCAGTGAAAAAATTTTCTCCTACCAAATCCCGCCTCGCTGTGCCCGATCATCATCTTCCGTAGTGGGAAAATGGAAGTCTACTTGAAAATGCGATATCTCTGGAACGGGGAGGAGCAATTGCGCCATCATTAGCACCACGAGACATCAATACGAGCACGATGAGACCGTTGCTGCCGGATCAAAGAAAATATTCGCATTCGTTCTCGAACTTTTGGGATGACCCTCGTGATAAATGAAATAAGTAAATAAATAAAATATGCATATACCTTACCAAACAGGGGAGATAGACTACGCCCCCGTGTTCGCCATCTCGGATGTGCTCCTCCTGGCGAACGCGCTGCTCCTCTCGCTCCTCGACCTGCGGGTGGAGACCGAGCCGGCGAACATGTTCGCGAACCTCGGCCGACTCCTCCGCTTCCCCGACGTGGACGTCTTCCTCGTCATGATCTTCGTCCTCGGGGCCTGCTGGGGCTACATCGAGGCCTACCTGTTCATCTACCTGCAGGCCATCGAGGCCCCCGTCTACCTGCTCGGCCTGACTCTGACCGTGTCGTGCGTCGCGGGCGTGCCGTTCCTCTGGGGCGCGGAGCGGATCACCGAGAGGGTCGGCCGGGTCAACATCATCATCGCGGCCTTCTTCGTGTACCTGGCCAGGTGCTATGGGTACTCGTACATCACGTGGGTCGTCGGATTCTTTTTATTTCATTCGTTCCTTTTTTTTTTCTTCTAAAATTTTTACATTTAATTTAAATTTTAATTGTTATTTTATCTTATTTGTTTTGATTTTAATTTATTTTAATTTTATTCTATTTTGATTTGATTTTTTTTTGGTCGGAGTTGAAGGGTACGGTAGGGATTTGGTTCGTGGGATTTTTTCCGTGAACGCCAGATGGCGGTGCGTGTCGTTGCGAGGGCGCGGCAGTCGCATACGCATCGAGGGAGTGTTAGTTTATTATTTATGCTATTTGACGATTTCCTCGGTGGGGAAAAAGGGGAGCAAGAGTGTCTAAAACGGTCGCCATTCTCTGTGGCGCGCGACCCGTGCGGCGCAGATGTCGGTGCAGCGGTGCGCAGATGTCGGTGCAGCGGTGCGCAGATGTCGGTGCAGCGATGCGCAGATGTCGGTGCAGCGGTGTTGCTGCAACGATTAGAACCGCTGGGATGGTGGTTATTGGCGTCTTTTAGGGGTAGGCAATCGGCAATTAAGGTCTTTTATCCATCCTTTCGTTAGAGCCAATTTTCAAGTAATCGCCGTTACTCGGTTTGCATTTTTGGTAAAAGCGCCAAATCGATGCGAGGAGTTGCAGGGTCGTCCGGGCGATGTTGCCGAATGCGCGCAAATTGTGATGGGCAAAATCTGCAAGGCAAAAATGCTTTTGCGCTTTCTTCTCCTTTCGGGCTATTGCCAAAAGAGGACTTCAGAGCGCGAATCGTACTCTCTCCTGGACGATTGCGGAATCCGTCGAAAATCGGCACTTCATCGACCGGGCGCAAAAAAAATTCTGCGCGACCTTGCTATTCCCGCGCGCAAAGGGCGATTTCCAGTCGCTAGAATGAATTCGCTTCGGAAAGCGGACCGTGTACGGGGTCGCGCGATTCGCCGTTCCGGATTCCCGTCGCTTCGCAACGCTGAGTCGGGCACATGGCTCGGTGGAGCACATGGCACGGTGGGGCACGTGGCTCGGTGGGGCACATGGCACGGTGGGGCACATGGCTCGGTGATCTGGTAACTCTCTCCGGAGAACATGAATCTCTTCATGGACGAAATTCCGATTTCAATGAAACCTGATGCTGATTACGCGTGGTAAAAAAAAATCAATAACATGTAAAATAATAAATAACATGGTAAAAAAATTAAATTAATCGTTCGGGCCGTGTGCGGCCGCTCGGCGACCCATTAAGGACCGGGACCCGCCGATGGAAAAGTTGACAAAAATGGAAAATTCAAAGGTTGGTGACGTCATCGTGCGTCAATTTGAAGCGTGCGGCATTAATTACGTAACGTTAATCCGATAGTGTGTCGAAATTGGGTCCCCCGTCATCGTCGTCGTAAAAATAGTCTCGCGTCTTGGCCTTTGGCATTTTCTTTACCAAGATGGAGTCGTAAAAATATATTCTGGGTGGGCACGAGGAGGTAACGAATGGCACCTCCGAACGGCACCTCCCAGAAAGATCGTGGGCCGATCGCAATTTCGAGAAGGAAACATTTCGGGGCCGTGACGGGTCGGTGACGTCATCGTCTGTCGAGATGCGGATTTTCAGACCTTGGCTCGGCCGACGCTAGATGTCTCTCGGGAGGGAACGGGGCCGGGAAGGTTCGGGCTGCGAGGACGACGGGTGCGACGAGAGGTGTTTCGAGAGTCACACGCTCCGTTTAGGCGACCGTAGCGCCGAGATGCATGGGCACATGTGTCCACACGTGTGGCGGCGCAGGTGGTCACAGGTTCGTGCGACGCGTTTCGCACCGGGCGCATGCAATTGCGACCCGGGTCGTGACTCGAGGTTCTCGTGATTCTCGGCAGGTGCGGCGCTTTTCAAAAACTGTTATAGCCAGGATCGATGACGTTGGCTCGAGGTGTCACCACACCGTGGAGAAAAATTTCTTTTGAAGCCTCGGTCCAGGCGTTGAACTGAGACCCTCGAGTCGCGACTCGGGTCGCAACTGAATGCGCTCACTGACGCATATCCTGGGGTGGGTGGTTGCCCGACCACTGGGTTGGGTGGTTGCCCGACCGCGAGGTCGGGCGGTTGGGTCGGTGCGGGAGAATCGGGTGACCAGAGGTCTGGCGATTTAGGGCCGGGTTGGCGTTGGCCTTTCGGTGGTTCCGGGGTCAAATTCGCCGTGGAGACACGCCGCACTGTGACTTTCTGGTCATGCGCCTAAGTCGTAGCGTGCGAATTCCGACCGTATGACGCGATTGCTTGGAGCCGCCAGTGAGCGAAGTCGTCAGGGCGAGTCTGTCGCGATCTCCTGGGTCGTCTGCGACGACCTCTGCGGCGACCTCGGCTCTTCGGGGCGCATTTGCCGCGCTGCCGGTCCGAAGAGATTTCGCGGCGGATCGCGGCGGGGACCGTACCGGCGCGAAGCTGCCCGCCGCGTTTCTTCCGTTCTCGAACCGATCATCTACGTCGTTGTTGTTTTCGTGCCGGATGATGACGTCTTTCCCATTCCGCAGGCCCCTTTATTTATGGCACGGAAGAGTCACGTGACACCGACCGAACAACATGTTGTCCGACCGCGCCATTCGGTATCCGCATCGTCGAACGGATCCACGCCACTAATTTCCCGCTGCTTCGCTTTTGAAGCACCTCATGAATTCGCTTTCGTACCGGAATTACCATGGAATTCAGAGAGCGAGTTAGTTGCTCTTGCAGGCGGATCGTATACGGGTCGATCCTTTCGAGCTCCCTGCACGCACTGCTCCACCTTTCATGATTTTTAAATAAAACACTGCAAGTTTCGGGAGGATGCCTGGCAACAGAAAGCTGGGGGCTTTCGAGGTAGCGGGTGCGTTCGGAGAGCGCTCGATCCCGCATCGGCAACTGAGTTCGTCGTGCATCCTCCCTCTTGGAAGGGAGGAGGGGATGGGAGGTGGGGGGGGAGGGGGAGGGGGGGGGGGGGGGGGGGTGGGGGGGGGGTAGGGAGGGATCGGATCCTGATGGATGGGGAGAATCAAGAGCTTACGTCCGGGGAATCGCTTCGGGGGAATCGCCGCTTCCGCCGAAGCGATATCGTTCCGTCTCTGTGGCCGAGTGCCTCTGTCGCGGGCAGAGAAATATATGGAATCGTCTCGGCGTGATTGCGGGTCGGATGGGAACGGGGCTCGTTTGTCATCGCGATCCTCATGGTGCGCGATGGAGATGCATCTGTCGATGGGGATGGGGCCTAAATATGGCCCCATTATCCACGATTCATCTCGCCGATTCTGCGAAGCGGGGGTCGAGGATCATTCCGGCAACCGAGCATTAAACCCGTACAAAAACCCTGAACAGAACTCACTCCCTCCAGGAACCCCTGGCTGGCCCTGCCGCTGGAGGCGCTGGAGGTGTTCACCTACCACCTGATGTGGGTGGCGGCGGCGACCTACGCCACCGTGATCGCTCCCAAGGGCCTGCTCGCCACCGTCACCGGGGTCATGGGGGCCATGCACTTCTCCTTCGGTGAGTCTTCCCCTCTTTATAACGTTGGTAACGGTTGATAACGTTGGTAAAATTAGCATTAACGCGATAACATTGGGCACGCGGAGTTAAAGGTGGAGCGAATTCGATCGGAAATCTGTGTTGTGGGATGCTTGCGGTTCGTCGAGCTTCATCTGGAGTCCCATAAATTGCATTTTCTTGCAATTTATTGTGTGATATGATTATAATGGTATCATGTATTCGCCAGAGATAATTCTTGAACTTTGTCATTCTTGTTCAGTAGGACTGCTGTACGATTTCCGTGTAATAATTGCTCCATGTTTTTTTTCCTGCCTGCATTAATCTTACAGTGGGGACGGCGTGGTGTTAATTTCATTATTGCTGCCTCCATTCTTCCAAGTGCAACTAATTAATAATTCGTGCTGAGATCTCGGCTCAAGCAGGCTTTGGAGAAGCGTCAGGACGCCAAAAGGCAATTAAGGGTTTGACCTCATTGTGCTGCGGGAATTCAGAGGGTCAGACACATAAGGAGCTGGTTCATTGTTTCATTAATTTTTCTTTTTTGCCGTATTCACTAATACTGTATTTATAAATTTATTATTTTAGGACTTTTGTGTTTAATTTTTTATTTTTTTATTAAAAAAATAAAACTTTATTATTATTATTATTTTCATTATATTATTTTTCATATATGTTTTAAAGCTTTAATTCTTAAACACGAGATTCCGAAACGCAGGAAAGGGAGCCGGGACATTCGTCGGAGGGTACCTGATCTCCGCGTTCGGGATCCAGGGCAGCTTCCGGATCTGGGGGACCACGACGGGGGCATGCGGGGCGGTCTACCTCCTCCTCGAGTACACCCTCTTGAAGAGGCTCCGCGCGGAGCGGAAGAGGAGGGAGGCGGTGGAGGCCGGCAGGGACCCCAAGGACGTCGAGATGGAGATTCCCAAGACCGGTAAGGCGTGGAAATATTCATTTAAAAAATACTATTCATTTTAAAATATATATATTATTCATTCATGTTGCAAAAAAATATTTTTGCAACTAAATATCCCCGAGAATTGAAAAAATTGCCAATAAAATTTCAAGGATGTCCTCGTCGCGAAAGTGAAAGTTTCCTTGCAAGTCAACTTGCCAAGAAAAATTGCATAGAACACTTTTTGATGTGGTCGAGGCCATAACCTTTCGGTTAACTGCTAGGTTTGTCCTTTCTTTTTTGGTGTAAGAGAGAGCACTCTAAAGTTCTTTTTTGAAAGTTTGAAGTGTCTAAACCGTTTTAGTCAAGCATGTTATTCAAACTTCTGTTAGGAAATTAATTTTTTTCCACTTAACATGCTGGAGCCGTTCCATCCCCTTTCCAAAGTTTTCTCTCCTTTGGCGCCATAGAGTCTTGTTTTCTATGGCCGAGTATCGTATTCTCGACCGTTCCATTTATAAGGCAGGTTTTATCGGCAGACAGGACGCTTTTTTTTTGCCCCACCCGGTACAATTAGCTGAATTTCTGAGTAGCGAAGGAGAATCGAGCCCGCGCAGGCGTCTACCGGCGTTTCAATAAACTCGCGACTGAACGGAGTCGATTTTGAATGACCCTGTTGATGAGAATCGAGGCAACGCTGAAAAATTCATGGACGCTTTCAGGAAAGTACGGACGCGATCGATGATTCCCCCCCCCCCCCGGTTGCGTAATGCCCGGATCGGGAAATCCATACGGAGCGAGCAGGGCGTGCGACGCCTTTCCTGGACGCCCTAGATGGCCCAGATGCCCTAGATGTTTTAGATGCCCTAGATCTTCGGCTGCGGGGTGGCTGGCAAAGTAACGGCGAGGAGGCGTTGTGACGATGCCTTTGGTCGATCGGGTCGGTCGAGGTCCTGACTGAATTTTCGTCTGGCTGTGGAAGCATGTGACACTCGAAAATTACAGTCGAGACGGGTAATGAGCAGTCGAAAGAGTCAAGTTCCCCTTAAAATTGCCCGTAGAGACCCCCCACGTTCCGGGAGGAAAATAGGGAGGTGCGGAACTAATTGATCAGTCGATGGGATTTTGCGTCGGAAAGGCAGATGAATCGCGGAGGCGTTGCGACGCGTACCCGCGGGATGCTTACTTCACCGCTGGGGATGTTCGCCTCGCCGCCGCTCGGAGGGCTCGCCCGTGAGGATCGTCGATCCTCTCGTCGATCCTCACCGCGAGGAAGGTGTTATGAGCTTTTATTGAAGGGCCGATGTCCCGCGATAGAGAGTTAATGAAGTGCGCGGAACCTGATCCAGACACCCACTCGCCTCTTATTTTTTTCCCCCTTCCGGAAAGGGAACGAGGTCGCCTGCTGATTCCGCCCCGTCTGCGTCTGTCTCACGTTGTTAGGCGGTAACAAAAAAATACCGTCACCGATCTTACAACAGACAGGGAGATTAGCTTTAAAAAAATGGTCTCTCTGTTTGCTGTCAAACTGATGTCTCGGTAAGTGAAGAGTTCCGGGCTCGTTCTCGGAAAACGTGCCGATAATAGGCTGTTTCCTGTTGATTTGAAACTTGCGCATGCGCACGACTCTTGGTGAGAAAGGAACTAACATTGCTATTCATATGGGAATGGATGTCGTTACGGATGTCGTTATGGATGCTGGAATGGATGTTGGAATGGATGTCGGAATGGATGTTGGAATGGATGCTGTCGGCTTCCTTCCTCGCACTCAACGCTGCAGAGAGACATCATCTCTAAGTTGTGATTTCATGTTTTTAAATGAAAATAATCGAGAAATGGATCTTGTTGGACGAGATTTAGAATTTCTTATTTTTTTTTTCCCTCTGAAGTGATAAAGCGAAGCCCCTCTCGGTGAAAGGTTCCCGCTGGGCCCTGTCCTGCATATTTTAAATTTTATTTTTATTATTTATCATTTGATTTCATTATTTATTCCTTTCTGTTTGTTTTTCAGCTGGAACATGAAATGAAATTTCTTAAGCATTTGCTGGCGCGAAGGTTTTGTCAGTGCTTGTGGAAAGATCTGCTTCAAACCTCACAAAATTTTACAATTCACAGCGTCGAGAATCCCGCCATCCATTTTGCCTTTGAAAGTTTTCCATCCTTTGGGAAATTTAGTATGTAAATTTCGAGAAGATAAACTAAAAAAAAAAATAAATAAATAAATAAATAATAAAAAATAAACAGCATAATGTTAATTCACACAGATTCCGGTGACGTTCGAGCGAGAGAAAGTTCACGGGTGAGGAAGATGGAGGAAAGCTGAAGGACCGGCTCTGATATTCAGATCTGATTGCATTTTTATGGGAGCGCTCTGACGTTCGATTGCATGGGAATTTTATGTGGCACCTTGAACGCACTGCTTCTCGTGAGAAATTCAGGTGTCGATGTAACATCGGGGTGGAGTCATTTTTCAAAGGCCGAAGTGCAGGGAATCTTGCGACATGAGGGCTGTGTGATGCAAGATGAGAATTTCTTTCATCTTGCAGACAGTGTGCTGGCGATCGAGAACAGGGCGTTGGAGTTGGTCGACGAGAACATCGCCATAAAGTGATTTTTTTTTTCTTTTTCTGATCATCCGGGGAGAGGACCAGCCGATTTCGCAGAGAACGGGGTCAAGTCACGAAATCCCAGAAAGCCCTATTTTTTTCTTTTTATCCCCGACGGTGCTACTGTGATAGGGCTCTACTCCCCCATTTGGACACTTGCTTCGCCGATTACAGCTCTATTTGTGGTCCCCATGGGACGTTACGATGATTCGCTTTCGACTGCATTTTATGTTCGACCGATGCTTTGTTTCACAAGTGACTGTCTCTCAGAATAATCGGAAAAAGAATTCTGCGTTTATTTTTTCTGTGCTCGACACGAAATTTGTATGCCAAACAACGACAACACCGGGGTGATATGACGGAACAATCTCAGCATAAATAAGCTTACAGAGGTTTAAATGCATAATTTATGGAACGAAGCGTTCCAGGCGGGGTTTGGCGCTCACATGAAAGATGAGATGAGGACGAGAAGGTAGTAGAAAGGGGGGAAGAGGGGAAGGATGACAAGAAAGGGATGAAGTCCGACGGTCGCGATTCCCCAGCCGAGGGGAATCCTTGGCGTGACGTCACTGACGTCGTCTGATGGAAGGCCACTACTCTCATCCCTCGAGGGCATCACCCCCGGCGAAACGCCACAGTCGTCTTGTTTCCTTCATTGACGGGAAGATTCTCACTGTCATCCCCTGAGGGCATCCCCCAACCGCACGCTATGGGTCGTCCCTTTTCCTACGTTGGTCGGAAGGGTCCTCGACCGGAGGGAGCTTCTGCGTTCCATCACCGGCTTCGTCCGCCGAGGGACGGCCTTCATCTCCCCCTGGGATGCTTCCAAGCCCCACGCTGAAGACGGATCCCCGGGAGACACGCCTTTGCTCTTCCATGGGGAGGTTCTGGAACGCCACCGCGTAACTCGGGAGTTGGGATTCCTCGTCCGCTTCCACGTCCCTCTCCCGGAGGGGCGTCGGGGCGGTTCCGCTGGCCTGGGAGCCCGAATGGGAGTGGCGCCGGTCCTCCTCCACTTCCTCTGGCTCTGGGTACATCCACGACGTATGATATGGGGGCGGTTCCTGGCTGTATGGAGGCGGATCTGCGTGGTGGGAGATTCAGAAAGAAGTGCATGTGTTTACCTCATAAAAAATCGTTATGACAATGAATGACAATAGGAGGGGGTAAGTAATCGTTCTTTATTTTTTTCTCTCCTTTAACGATAGTGTCATTACTTCTCCGCTACTGGACTCCCGCTCGACCCAGGATTCGTGTTAGATAAGTGGGAAGTTGATCGAAATCTCATCAATAAACCATTCTTCTCCGGCCCTGGCCGTCGTTCGGCATGCAACCGAGCCGATCGAGGTCACACTCTCCCGCGATCGTGTTCGTGCAATCGAGTAAAAGAGGAAATTCAGAGAGCGAGCGCCTCCAGGAGGCGAGACCGAAAGCCCAGGGGAGCACTGAAACCTTAATGATGGGAGGGGAAGTCTCGAGAGTCCCTGGATTTCCGTCTAAGGGATTGATTAGGGAGGGGGGGGGGGGGTTTGCCCGGCCCATCCTTTCCAGCAGGGTGGAGCGGTTCTCGGCCACTGTAGCACAGACGTAGAAACACGAGACTTCCACAGTTCCTCCCCACCCATACGGGCCAGAATTATTTCGTTCCAGACTTTTAGCCGTTCAAATTCATGCCATCAGAGAAATACATTTTAAGTGATTTTTTTTTTAACGTAGCACAACACCCTGCGAACTTTTTATGTACAGGGGGGTTAAAAAGTCCTGTGAGGTGTTTACAGTGTCGTAGCGACCAAAGTAAATGGAGCTGGATTTACAAACTTGCAGACTGCACAAATGACATGGGAAGGCCATTTTCATAATAGAATTCAAGATGGCACCACTATTATCCCAAGTGGTAGCACTATCGCTTGCATCACTGGATCGTACAGGGCCCACGACGGTCACCTGTCTCGGTCCAATATGCAGGAAAAGCTTGCTCAGCGTTGCATCCGTTAATATAACGTTAGACGAGACTAGCCTTTTGTCGAGGGTCATCATTAGGCTGCTCTCTTCGGAATGTGCGTCCAGGCCAGACTTTATATTGCGTAGCGGGAATCGGTGCTGCCACCTGGGATCAGGGCCGCCCAGAGGCAGGGGCATCGGGGACAATCTGCCCTGGGTTTCGCGTATCAAGGGGCCCCAAAGGGCTTCAAGGAGGCCCCTTGGGGGCCTCCGGCTTCGTTTTGCCCCGGGCCTCTACAGTAGAAACCTCCGGCGGCCCTGCCTGGGATGATAGTAGCAACAACTCGACGTTTATGATACAAATGGCTTTCCCCTGTCGTTATCTGTTCACTCTGCAAGTTTGGCGATCCAACTCCATCTACTTTGGTCACTACGACACCGTAAACACCCCACAGGACTTCATTACCATCCCATATCTTACTCAGATGCAACTATATCCGATAAAACTGACGTGTCTAAGATGATTAGTTTCGGACTAACGATTCTTGCCTGACGCTAGGTCTCGCGTTTAGCCCAAATTATTGGTGACACGCAAAAGATCCGCTTAATTTAAGCTCGTCTGGCTACGTCATTGGCGTCTATGGGAATACAATTATCTCCGTCAAACCGATTCACATAGGACACCATTGTGTAGTTTAAGCTAAACAGATCTGGTCCATGTCACCCTTTGAATAAATATTTATTATTATCACCCTCAGCCATGCATCAGTCGCTTCACGCTCGGGGCGAGGCTGTACTCGAAAATCGACCGATGAAAGCGCGATAATGCTTCGCATTTGGCATGCAAATGCGACAAAAAAAAGAGGCTAACCTTTGAAGTAGGACCAGACGTGCTGCTGATGCCCGACGTTGAACGGCGGGTGTTCGTGAGCCGGGAAACCGTTGTGCTCCTGCCGGCTGAACCGCCGCGGTACCCATCCGTACCACGAGTACCAGGTGTTCCCGAACAGTCCCGCCCGGTCCGGCTGGGGCCGACGGTACAGCCGGTACCAGCAGCCTCCGCCGGAGCAGACCAGCACCGCCAGCAGCATCAGGAGCCTGTAATCGGATTCTGGGGGTTGTCGGGGGATCGCGTGGGGGATTTCCACGGTCTGGTAAAGACGAGTGGGACTGACCAGAAGTACCAGAGGCGATAGAATGACAAGGCTGGGGAAAGGCAGCAGCTGAAGCCGCAGCAATACTGGTAACTACGGCACCTGTAAAAATCGACAAATATCGACAAAAATTAATATCGACACTAAAATTGGCGCTCCATCTGCCCAGAAGCCGATTCGTCGCGGAACGACAAGAAAAAACTCACTGAAAGTGAAAGACCTGCAGACTGTTATCCACATAGCTGCAGATCCCGGCCTCCACCTCCTACGAACACGAGAGAACACCGATGCAAAAAAAAATGAGAATCGCACCACCGAGCCACCACAGGCCTGAACCCCCTGACCTTGACGAGATACGCGAGGTGCAGCACCCCCGCGAGGAACACTCTCCTGTTGCACGCGGAATCCCCAGCCTGCCCCATCTCTCTCGACGCTCACCAACAGACTGGGGCGACGCGGGGAGGCCTCACCGGGATGGCATCGATCGCCCGTGACGTCATTGGCTTCTGTCACATGCGTGGATGCCTGCGATCGAAGGGGCTGTGATGCATTTCGGATCCATTTCTCTGGCTTTTTTTTCTTCTCTCAGGATGGATCGGATGTCTTTGAAAGAGGTTTTATTCCGTGAAGGATTGTAATCCTATTCCGCGTGGAATGATCCGAGGCACGGAGGAGCGGTCGTCTTCGATTCGGATCGTTGAACGAAGCGCAAAGCTGATGACACGGACTCGTCCGTTTCAATCCAGCTTTCGACTCCAGGCGGCAACATCTGCGTTACTATTATTGTTGTTATTTACTTTTTTTTTTATTTGTACTTCTTACAGAAGGATAGCAGGGGATCGCTCGGCGATCTTGCCTCAATTTCGCTACCCAGGGTGCTCGCAGCTCCGTGCCGTAATTTTTCCTTGTGAGTATAGGTGTCTCCCGGATCGCTATTGCAAACTTTTTCGGGTCGATAGATATCTGTCAGTATAATTTCAGGGCATAATTTTGCCTCCCGATTTTGGAGGGTATTGCGGCTTAGAGGACGCGTAGGAATCATATTTGCGTCGATGCAACCTAAGCGTTCCGAAACAAAACACAGTCTTCCTTGGGATTTAACCTAAAATACACAGGGTGGCCCATTAGCTAGTTTACCAAAAGATTTTCAGCTAAATTAATTTCTCATTTAACTAGGTTTGCTATTCATGTTACTTTATTTATTATTATTATTTTTTTAAATACATTTTCTTTAGATCCGGTTGATGACCGTAGTCTTTTGTTGAAATGGCTCATAGACTTGCCAAAGAGCAAAGGATTTTAACCACTGGTTCATTAACAGGGTAAACTTATTTATGGGTCACACCGTATCGATTACAATTCCTGGTTTTATTTTTCACAAATCCTCTCCTGCCTCGCGTAAATAGAAGGCAACATTGCTGAAGCCGATTTTTTTCTCTTACCATTAAAATTCGCTTTCTTCTTGCGAGTATGGGTGGAAGTTAAACTGAACCAACCCACCAACCGACCTTCTCCATTCGACCGAAAGGATCAATAAAATTAGCCCTAGTTAGACGAATCATGGTCGACTGGTGGGAAAACCGGCAGCTTTGAAAAACAATTCAATCCACGCTCGCCTTGAATGCACCCAATAGCCAATTTAAAAAATAGTTTTATGCCACGAACGTGGATTTACATCCAATCCTTACGAAACAGTGACGGTAACAGACACCGATTCGTGATTTTCGCCTCCCACGTTCTGCTTACTTCTCATGATCATCAACCGATCGTTGCCGCCAAAGCAGACAATATACTTTTTTCCCGGGCTATGGTGAATCGCTTAAGTATAGAAACTGGGTCCAGGGAGGAAGAACGATGCCGGCACCTCGCGACGGCGGACCCAGCGACTGCGAACCCAGCGACAGCGGACCCGACCTCCCCCCCCCCCCCCCCCCCCCCCCCCCCCCCACCCCNCCCCCCCCCCCCCCCCCCCCCCCCCCCCCCCCCCCGCATCCACCTGCAGGGCGTGCAGCGAGGGGCCCCGGCCCGCTGGACCCCGAGGATCCCCCGATCCGCCCGTGTCCCAGGCTCCGCGTAATTCCCCATAGACATACACGGGAACTTCGACCTTTCGGTCTAACTGCTCTGTGGTGATTCGCGATCCCATTTAATCTGTGGCCGGCGATTCTAATGCTAAGTACACTCGCGGCCAAAATTGCGGAAACACTTGAAAAACCATCAAAATTTTGCCCATAGTGATTTTTACAGGTACGTATGTTAAAGAGAAATTTATGATTTGCAATTCATAAATGATGGTTTAAATGCATGTTGGTAGGCTATTAATTTATAAGTTATTGCTCTGTAAACTTTCCACTACCATTGTCATTGAATGATGTGAATATTTGATATAAGCATTTATATGACCTTTTCTGGTCATATAAAGGTTAGGTGATTTTCTGGTTTAAGTATTCCCCCCCCCCATATTACATGATATTGCAATGAATCCTGTCAAAAGAGTGGATTGGTCGCCTAAAAAGAGGGCTACTGCTCTGACATTGAGAAATGAAGGGTACAATCATAGAGAAATAGGGCTCTTTGGCAAGTCTAGGAGCCATCAAGAACCGAGCCGGCAGAGAAGAGCCAAACGGGCCAAAGAACATCTGCAGAGGACCGAAGAAGAACGGAGTGAAGCCTCATGAGACACGCATCTCCATCTTTGGTAGCGATGGCGTGGGATGCGTTCGATCTAGTCGGAGGCTGCCAGACCAGGGTTACGATGAAACATCTCGCGAGTGTCGTGATATGGGGTTGCATGTCCGGGGGTGCTGTGGCCTGGATCCAAGTGCTCGACGGCGAGGTGAATGCCCCGAGGTGTGTCGATGAGGCGTTGGAGCTAAAAATGCTTCCATCCGCACGCGACATTTTACGGGACCTCGGCCTTCCTTTATCCCCCGACGAGATCCTTGCGACGCGGCCCAAGGATGCACGGTTTGAAGCAAATAACGCTTTTTCTTTCATTCAATTTCTTCAAGGAAATAATTTTCCTTTGTCTATGTTCATTTTGATTGATGGTGATCACCCATTTCAGATTTTTTATAAGAGTAAAAGGAGACAGGGAAATGTAGGGCAGAATGGTGGAAATTGAGATCGTGAGGCAGAGATTGAGACGAACGAGGACAACGTCCAAAGAGTAACAGAGCTTGTTTGGCCTGTCTGGGCAGGTCCAGGCATGAAACTACGACTTCGCGAGTTTTGCAACAGGGGAGGGAAGTCAACAGACGTTCCCACGCTCCCAATGCCCACTCCACTGTTAGGAAGGGTGGGTAGTAGGGTTGGCTCTAGTATCGTGTGAATAAACAATTACCCTTCTAAAAAATTCCCGTCGCATAATTTATTTATATTTTTTTCAATGAATAAAATCTGTTACGTGACACTCATGCAACCCCCCCCCCCCCGTTACAAACCGTAACACTTTGTCTGATCCCCCCCCCCTCTCCCCCCTTGCGTTACGTAATTTGTGAACGGCCCCATAACTCTCTCGTCGCTTGCTCGAATTAAGTACGCGAATAGAGGAAATGTCAATTCTGAAAACAATTAGACCATAGAAGAACGCAATCTTACGGGGAATACATCACAGACTTTGAAATGAACCCACCTAATGACGACGCCTCCCGAGCGCTCGCCCCGCTCGCCTCCGCCGCAATGAGCATCACTGTCACCGGCGGGGGGGTATCGCTGCCGCGCATCTTCGCCTAGTCGAATTCCTTTGCCAGCGGGCTCCCGCAGGAGTGGCTCAGCATGGCTGTGGATGTGCCAACCTACAAATGATTAAATAAATATTCTTAGGACATCATTTTTGTATAAATTTACTTTAACATACATTTCTTGCTTAACACACATTTTCATCATCACGATTTTCGCAATGGGTAAAATGGAAGTGGAAATAACCCGCACTTAGGTAGACGAGAAGCAAGCGGCTCTATTTGAGAGTTTAGTTTTTTGTTTTGCTACATGAGAATCATTCTTACGATATTTCATATCTCCTTGGGGCCTTAAGCACTCGAATATTCTCTTACCGACCCTGATTTTGAGGTGAGTTTTGAGGAGCGCTGTTTCTCAATGCAGACGAAGAAATTTGAGAGCAGGCAACATTAGGGGGGGGGGGGGGGGGGGGGGGGGGGGGGGGGGAAGCGGAAGCGGAAGCAGCCGGGTTCCCCAGCCGCCGGCCGCCATCGTCTCGCGTGTTCGCGGACGTCTGCCTTTAGGCTATATCTGTCTGTCTGTAATTCTAGGGCATGTGTGCTTGAGCATATCGAGAGAGATATACTGTTGGGGTGTGATTCACATGCTTGTGGGATGGCCACTAGGGGTATATCGTAAGACCGGTACGATTTATATAATCCCAATGTGAGCTCCATTGTTGAGAATTGTCTTCCTCTGAAGCTTTCGCTGTAACTGTGTAGACTAGGCTTAATGTGAGACCGTCTTTTTGGTAACTGATTGACACTTTCATACCCGCATACTCTGAAAGCTGCAAATCTGTACCTCAATTCCCAGGTTGAAGCAACCTATGATACAGTGACCACCTGATGCGCAGGAGTATCACTAACTCCTGTCGCCTGATAACGTTAGCCTAACGTTAGGTCTTTGGATTCACCGATCAAAATTCTGCTTGCATGAAATTCAAGATTTTTCACAGAATGCAACACAGGAGGGCATGCGACTTAAGCCCTGTGCAGCTTCCCCCAGAAAAACCAAAGTCGTTCAAAGACTCGGTGATAGCGGAGTATTTTCACCAGGCCATTCAGCAAGGAAATGTTGAATATCTGAAGAGACTGCTCAGAGCTGGTGTTTCACCAGGCACTCTCAACCAGTATGGGCAAACCCCACTGTTCTCTTCCATCTTATCTTGGGAAATTAGATGTCTTGAAAATTTTGATGGAACATGGGGCAGATCCCAATGGTCGATGCATAGAAGGCTACACAGCAGCTCATGCTGCTGCCTTTTGTGGCAATCGGTCCATCATCAAGTTATTGTTGAATTCTGGAGTCAACTTTCTTTTGCATGACAACATAGGAAGACTTCCTAGAGACTGGGCCCTTGCACAGTCCAATGCAAGTGCCCGAAATCGAGCTCTCTCTGTTCTTGATGACTTTTGGAGTGGGCAAGGGGCAAAATGCTGGCCCCATGCATTCTGGAGAAGGCCACATTCCCAGGCTAGGGTGAAGAACGTAGGTGTATTAGAAGATCCACATGCTATTCTAGATCGTTTTGGTAGAGTTGGAGCACCATTTCCTTTCATGATGCATGAAGAATTGCACTGTGATACTACCATGACTAAGTACAACATTGGGAAATATACTGAGATGCTGCCATGTATGTGGACTGGCTCTATGAGTGAGAGGATGTGCATGATGGTTTGTGTGAGGAAACTCATTGACGTGCCCTCAGGCTTGGACACCCCCCAGCATGATATCCTCATATCTGAGCTTGAAGTCCACAAAGAGTTGCGCCATCCTCAGATCCTTTTCCTGATGGGGTTCTCCTATATGGGCACCATCAGTTCTGGGAAATTTGTTCTGGTATATGAATACATACAGTATGGGTCTCTTCATCATCGACTGCATGTCATGGGTGAAAAGCTTGATATCATCATCAGCTTGACTCTTCTGCTACAAATTGTGGATGCTGTCATTTACTTGCATAGCCATGGCTGGATACATGGAGCACTAACTTCTCATGCTGTTCAGTGTGTGGGAACTAACACTGCAAAACTAGGTTGCTTGGAATATTCATTCTCAACTCATGATCCACCTGGTGATGTGACCTGGAAGCACAATCAACTGTTAGCCCATGCAGCTTTACATCGTTGGCTTGCACCAGAAGTGCTGGAGCACCAGAATTATTCCACCCAAGCCTCAGACACTTTTTCTCTTTGTCAAGTCATCTTGGAGACTGTATCTGGCCATCTTCCTTGGTTCCTCTACATGGAAGAAGATGTTCAAAAAGCAGTAAAAAAGCACTGTATGATTCCTGATACTTTCACTGTCAACAGCTTGCATCTTCCTGAATCTCTTTTCTTTATGCTCTGCATTGGGTTGAGACAAAAGCCAGATAAAAGGGATCTGAGTCTTGGAGAGATCCAGTTCATCCTCCAGTATGTAATCAAGGCTGAAGAGAAAAAAAAAGTTCAAATTCCTATGGGGCAAAAAGACAAACCCCAGGCAAATCGACCTCACACATGTTCTTTGGGGCAGGTGCCAGATGCACAGAAGAGGAGAAAAGAAGTGAGGCAGGCATGGACACGGCGAACACGTCAAACATCAGAGAGTGATTTGAAGAAACTGCACAATGGACATAACTCACACCAGACATGGAAGACTGATACTGCCACTGGAGTGAAGCCAGCATCTCACTCTTTGGTGCGTCATGGTTCCTTGTGCTCCCTCCATGTGCCTCGACCTCTGTCTCCAGACCTCCTTGTTTTGGCTCAGCAGTGTTCAAGTAGGAAAACTAAGGTTGAACTGGCTTCTAGGCAAAGAAAAGAGGAGGAGGCTGAACTTCGTTCTTCCACTCCTAAGTTCTCAGATTATGCTCAAGAGAATGCACAGGTTATGGATAACAGTGAAGGTTTTCGAGATGGTTATAGGAATGACAAATCAGATGAGAAGGAAGGATACATGGGAGAAGAAAATTTTACAACTGCTTTGAGCTTTGCAGCCAATGGATGGGATGAGGTGGATGAGCAGAATGGTGGTCAAATTCCTCATGATCAAAAAGGAGTTGAAGCTTACAAAGGGAATGACAGATACCTAGATCAAAATGGAGATGATCAAAGAACAGCTGAGACCTATCTATCAAAAGAGGAAGAAGAACCTCAGGAGGTTAGAGAATATGGAGAGCTTCAACAATATCAACTCTATGACAATACTGGAGGGCCAGAAGATCAAACTGCAAATGGGAACTATGAAGAAGCTGAAGGCTCTTGGCATGATGAGGACTATGAAGCAGAGGACAGGATCAGCCATGAAGGTTTCATGGAACAGAATTTCCCTTGTGCTGAGACAGGAGAAATGGGTTCACATGAAGTTGTGGAGGATTTGAAAGGTGCCACCATAGCACCACCTGCTCCTTTCCCTATTTTTTCACAGGGGACATCTCCAAGCAATTCTGAGTTCTTAACTCCTGTCATCATGGATCCCAGCAAAGGAATATGCTTTGCTCACTCAGTTGAAGCAAGTCCTTCATTGTTACATGATGAAGTGACTGAGACTGTTCATCGTGACATCCCTATTGAAGAGGAGGAAGAATGGTGACTAATCAGAAGCATTCTTTTTTTCCTTGCTTTGACGCTAACAATAATTTTCAGTTTCTATATTTTTTCCCCTCAGTGACTAAGGTCAGGTTTCAGGTCTGTTTTCTTATTTCCTGCAAATCCTCATTATTCAGACAGATTTTGTTGCATAGGTGACTGTCCTTGACTTCTTCTATCCTAGTACTTGAAAGCAAAAAGCTTAGACTGAATGTTTATTTTTCAGATGTCTTAGAAAATCATTTTAGAGGCTAGTTTCTTTTCTTTTTTTGGATGAATGTCCAAAACTGATTGTTGAGAGCAATTGACAGAGCCATTCTTGAGTCATTGACAGGGATTTCCATTTTGCATCTATGCAAAAATATTCCTTGTCATATTCTTGCTTTGAATTAATGATCTGAATGACCCACACATGTGACCTCAGTGACTTGAAGTCAAGAGGGTCTCAATAAATTTCCAACTTTTGTTTGAACTGTATGTGGTGTTGTACCAGTATTCCAACCTGAAATCATTGAATACACATCTGACATGCTTCACCCAAGCAGAAACTTTTATTTCTCCATTATTTCCATGTAGAAGGCTCTTTGATTTGCAAGTTTCCATACTCAAGCCTATGGAAAAACTTCATCTGATTCACAATTGCAGACATGTGAGAAGCTCATTCCAAAGACATCTTCCACCCTCAAGACAACTCTATAAGAATATCTATGGGTGGAATAATTATTTCTCCTGGGTTCGTCAATGTTTTTGGACACTCTTAACTATGTGTGACTCTTGAAGTGCTATATTAACACAATAGGATTTATTAGTGATTTTTTTTTTCCTTGGAACTTGTCATTAACATTCTTGCTAGTTTCATTCAGCCTTTTCTCTCAGTGCCCTGTTTACCAGTAAATTTAGACTCATTCCATGCCTCAGTATTTGTATTGAGTCCACGGACTAGACAACTTTATGGAACATGTGGCTATATGACCTCAATAGGCTCCACTATTGAAATGTATCATGGGCCAAGTGTGGTCAGCTTCAGTTTCATTTTTAACCATAACCCTTTTTTTTACATCATGCCAGCTCTAATTTCATAACAAAAGGCAGGCAGCATAAACTATGTTAATTTTGTTATGATATTGAATTAAGTTTACATTTTTATGTTGCAGCAAATACCAGGAAGATGGGTTAAAATTTTATTTGTGTCCACAATCACATACCTGTCAAGCTAGGCTGTGGTTAACATTTCTCCAATATCCACTTCACAGGGTTACTGTATGTATAAGATGGCATGATTCATCTGAATTTCACAATTTGCAGAACTCTAGACTTGTTCATTGAGTTTCATGATTAAATTTGAAATTTAATCAAGGCATTTTTATACATTTGGTTTACACTAGAAAGCTGCTTGAGTAAAATCTGTGTCTAAGATGCTGCCAGTAATGTGGGGTGAGTTAAATCTTAAAAAGCCACTAAGGTAAGTTTCAACATGATTGTGAAAGTTACAGTTAATGTTATCTATGAAGTAATTCAAAGTTCCCTTAAGAGTTTTTTACTGGAAGAATGATATTGATATTTATTTCTGTGTACCTTTACATGATACAATACATTGGTTTTATCAATTGGAAGAATGAAAAATAGAGAGTAAAGGCAACATGGTAAGATGTGACATAGAGGTAAGTTATACTCTAAGTTATTCTAAGTTAAAATATAAGTGATAAGATTTGCAAAGCCAAGGTTGCCAAATCCCCTAGGTGAAGAAATGCCAGCAGAAAATGCAGAAAAATCTTTTTTCAACATTGTCAATAACTACAAGATTGGAGAAAATGACTGGGTATCTTCATGTCATAAAATAATTAAGTTGTCTTTATTTAAATGTAAAAAATGTGATCAAGTTGAGCTAAGAGATATTAGAGAAAGTAAATTTTCTCGGATTGTGGTCTGTTTCGTGCAGAATGTGACATGGCAATGTATCATGTGAGTTGCAGGCTTGAATTCCTCTGAGGAGGTATTGCATTTCCCATGAGTATAAAATGTGTTCTTGACGTTGACTCTCAAAGTTAAGCTGCTTTTCTCTGTGAATGTGGAGGGAGCAAAGAGGTTTTTTTTGCAAGAAAACATTGAGTCACAAGGGAAAGTACTTAAGAAATCCAAAATTACCTTAGAAACACCCTACTCTTGATTTCATTTGTAAGAATTGTCCTGAAATCTGAGATAGTTTCATTCAACATAGCTGTGGAAGAAAGTGTAGTGAAAATTCCTTTCTGAAGATAAAATCCCCACTCCATGTGCTTCTTGAGCAGGTAAAGTAAATTCTTTTCCCTTGACTTCCATAGGAAAATAAAATAAAAATTCCAGTCAGACCATAGCCATAGGTCTAATGTTGCAGATACATAAATACCAATATCAAGTGTTGGGTATCTGTTCTAATTCCTATCTTAGATTTATAAAATAAGAATTGTAGCACATGCAGCATACAAGACATTTGGAGATGAACAAGCAAGGATTAGCAAAACCCCAAGACAAGGATAAGATCAATTGAAAAGCCTGCCACCAACAGAGGAGTTAGTAGTAATGAGTAAACCATGAAAGTCATCAGCCACATTTATTCCAGGAAAGGATTAGCATAATGTCAAGAACAACATGAGAAAATATGAAAAAGAAGCTGTCTGTGGGGTGAGTAGTAAGGAGTAAATGCATAGAGTCAATGAACCATAGGAATCTAATGACATCTGTCATGCATGCTCTTAAGCTCTGAAAAATGTCATGGAAATTTTGATGTCTCTTAACACAGTTGTCATGATAGAATCAAATCTCTGCATCATGGATGGGTTATAACAAACTGTACTTGTTAGCTCAAACCCCATTTAAAAAAAAAAATAAATTAAAAAAATAAATAATTTTGAAGGGTGCAAAATTCTTGAAAAAAGAACCCATTCCAATCAGTTAACCACTTTTATCACCAGGATTAAGACTAGATGTGTCAAGAGAGGCAGACAAGTCAAACAGGCCATCACCAGAAATTCTTTGTACAAGGCTCAATGGACTCTCAATGTGAGGAGTGGATCCATTCAAAATGGGGGAATCCACAAACTGCACCTTGCATTCATCATCTTGTTCGCATGGGCTGCCCTCCAGTTCAAATAGGATGACCTCATTCAGGGGTCTCAATGCACTCTTGGGTACGTAGAGGGTCAACTGTGGTCCCATCACTGGCCAATATCTTCCCAAATTAAAACCATTCACCCAGGCTATGCCCTAAGGACAAAAAAGTGAAGGTGACTGCCTTTGAGGAGAAAAGGTCAACATATCGGAAGTCAAGGTCTGGAACTCACTCTGGTCCATCCATCAAATTGAAGAAAGGAGTCTTGAGGTTCTTTCTTCAATGTTGAAGGGAGTGGAAAAGTCCCATAATAAAAGGCCACTGATTCATGTACTACTTGTTTGGGCAAGGGATTTCTTTGAAAACGTCTTCTCAACTGAGACAGTAAGTCCTCTGTGCTGTTCAATGGCAATGGATGCATAGACCATGGCTCCAGGATATGAAGCTTATCGTCACCTGCCATTCTCAGGGTCACGGTACCTATTATCCCCTAAAGAACCGATAGAATTCTTTATAGGTCCATGGGCATTCTTGCTCTTCAAAGGCAGATATGAAGAAGGAATGAGGCACCTTAAAGTCATTGTTGTCACGTCCATAGCAGATTCGTCCCTGATTCTCAACTAGAATCCCCAATCTCTGCCCCTTGATGATAGAAATTGGCATAGAGTAGGAATTGCTTTCCCTGCTGAGAATTCCCACAGGTTTCTGTGAGGAGAGAGGAAACATTATGAGAAAAGTTTGACCAGGTAGATAATGCTCATTCGAGGAAGACGTACATCTCCAACAAACACATATCCTCGGTCATGCACTTCGGATACGTTCAAGATGGCTGGATCGGTTGGATGGATGTCCACAACAGTCTCATAGTAGACAAAGCCATATGCCTGGCAAATCTCTTCAAATGTTAGAGGGTGAGAGCTGGAAATGGGCCATTCTTGAGAGAGGGAACTGAGAAGGCCCAACAGAGATGTGACATAAACCATTTCAACATAGCCATAGGCATATTTCTTTGTTGGGCCTGGCACAGGGAATTGAGGACCAGGAAACAGCTGCAAAAAAATAAGTAAACATGTGAATAAAAAATAGACCACAAATAAAAATTTAAAAGTTGAAGAGGAAACAGAAAGGTCAAAGATGTCAAACTCCATTAGGCTGGAGGCCAAATGCATTAGTTCATTTTCATAGTTTATTGTGCAACCTGCCACAATAAAAAACCTTACACCAAATTTATAATATAAACAGGTTAAAATTTAAAGTGCTTTCATGAAACCAATTGTTGAGAACTTTGCAGCCTGGAGATAATGGACTGTCAGGCTGTCAGATTGACATACCTTAATTGTATAATATAAAAGCGATGTTTAGGCCTCAAGTGTGATAAAGCCAAGGGAACATTTAAAGGTAATTTTAAAGTAATGAATACTACCAGAGAAGTAAATTGTGAAAATTTATGTTACTTCTCGTGTCATAAGAAAGAAGCAATAATTGTTGCTCACAGTGGAAGTGCTCAAAAGACAAATGAAAACAAAATTCAAAATCAACAATCAGGCAGTTTCATCTGCCAGCCAGAAGTGTACAGAAGTGAATGGCATCAATGGGAATAATACCCATGGTACAATCATGACATGAGAAAAGTGCCAAAAAATGTCTAATAATACATTAACAGACCAGACTTCAATTTAACCATATCCAGGCAAGGTCTTTTGTGACACAAATATGCCAAATCGAAACGAATTATTTTCAGATCTATGGATAATTATGCATCTATGGAAAAACATGAAATGTTGTTTACCATTTACTAATTTAAAGTTTTCCAGAGCAATGCAGTGGAATATACTCTGGGGAGTCAAATGAACTTCTGTTCCCCAGTGAGGGTAAAAATGAAAAAGGGTATGATGCAGCATACCATATGAAGTGCATCCCGAATGGCAAAGTATTTCTCAGTCGGATCACCAGCTTCGGTCAGTGGGGCATCATAATCATATGATGTTGTTGCCACTCGAAATGGATCTGAATTGCTACCTGTTTGCATTCACCCTAGGAATCAATCTTTTTCTTTTTTTACAACTAATGCGATATCCAAAATGTTTAGCAGGTGACTTGCCTGCCAAAAACCCAAAGTTTGTGCCTCCATGGAAGACATAGAAGTTGACAGAGACAGTAGGTAGGGCAAGCATTCGAACCATGGTGTGAACCACTGCCTTTGTGGCACCTGTACTATGAGGATATCCCCAGTAGTCCATCCAACCTGGGTAGTACTCCGAGTTCACGAGTGGCCCCTTGGGCAGGAAAGGACGCAGGCCATTGAAGAAGGCTGCTCCTATATCATCTCCTGCATATCCAAAATAATTGAGAGACAATCTCATACACATGCTGAACTCAAATGTACTGGACAGGGTCTGACCTGATCCAAAGTCAATTGTTGGAAAGACCTTGGGGATGAACCCACATCGAAGGTAGTTCACACTGGGTCCATCTGTTGTGAAGAGCACAGTCTGATCCCCGACATAGCCCCTTGTGAGATCTCGCAGTTGCAAGGTGTAGTTTGAATCACAGGCAAAGTAACTTCCATATTCATTTTCAATCTGCATCAACCAGTAAGAGTGTGATGATGCAGTTTTTCTTTGTGGTTGTAAATTCTTTGGAGAGATGATCTAACCTGCATCATGATGATGGGTCCCCCATTTTCATACAGAAGTGGTTGGAGTATAGGTAGAAGAACACCAAACCATTTTTTAACCCACTTCATGTATGCTGGAATACATTTTAGGATAATACCTCATCTACTATCATAACAGTATTTAATAAAAATTATACTAGAATCTCACATGGATCACTTGTTCGTAGCTTCATGAGGGGATCCTCCCTTAGAAGCCAGAATGGAAGCCCACCCTATGAAAGGAAAAAACTTGTCTCTCAGTCACCAACACACAAGTAACTCCTTCATCAATCATAGGCTCACCATATCCACTTCAGCATCGATGTACGGGCCAAGGCGGACGATGACTGCAAGGCCCAAGTCTTGAGCTTCCTTGAAGTACGACGAGATGTCAAGGTTTCCATCGAAATCATAAACCCCAGGCCAAGGCTCATGTAGAGACCATTGAATGTACCTGCAGAATGCATGGTATGTCAATAATGACCGAGGGATCAGAACACAGCTCTGATGTCTAGGCTTTGATATCCAGCTGAGTAATGAAGGCACTCACGTTTGGATGGCGTTCAGGCCTGCTGCCCTCAGCTTCAGCAGCCTATCTCTCCAATGTATTCTTGGGATGCGCATGTAATGCATCGACCCTGAAACGTACCTGTATGGCTTCCCATCTTTTGCACTCACGTTTGGATGGCGTTCAGGCCTGCTGCCCTCAGCTTCAGCAGCCTATCTCTCCAATGTATTCTTGGGATGCGCATGTAATGCATCGACCCTGAAACGTACCTGTATGGCTTCCCATCTTTCAGGAAGCGGTTGTTTTCGTAGTCGACGACAAAGAGTCGCTGAGATGATTTGAGCCGCTGAAAGTGCGAAGTTTTAATTATTGCAAGAGCGGCAAAAAGCTGTCAGCATTAAGGCAAGGTTCAAAGAAACTTCAATCTATATAAAACAAGTATTAAAAAATCAAACTTTTGAAACCGGGAGTTCGGCAGTGATGTAGTTGAGCGAGGCACTTTCGTCCGATGAGATGAAGGCGGGGAAAGTATCCCTGATAGATCTCCGATTTTCAAAATGCGAGTTGTAGCTCAAACCCTTGAGAGGAGCAGCTAGGCGAAGGAGGCAGAGGGCGATGGGGAAGAGCCACCCCATTACACACATCGGATGTCTCCCAGGATATCTGTCAGTGGGCAGTGACGAAGTCCTTTAATTCAAAGGCACAGAGACTTTTACCCAAAACTTAAAAGCACATGCTTCGCCGAAGTCGCCATGTAAAAATGTCTCTTATGGGCGTGGCTTATAACCGCATCGACCAGTCGCGTTCAACCATGCTTGTTGACTGCGCGCACGTGCGAGAAGGCGCTTGTGTCAAAGACTCGCTTGCGAATCTGTTTGAAGTTTGCACGACTCGGCGAAAGTATTATGGACTACGGCCGACCACTGAAAATGCCAAGGGCGATATGATCCTTTATTATCCTATCTTGTCATTTTTGCTGCCCACTGATGAGACTTTTCGGACTTGGTCTCCATGAACCGCCGTTGCTCTTAGCATAGATGCGCCCTCCGGCAATTTGAACCGTCTTCGTTCCTCCTCAATCGATTGTTGGAGTTTACAATTTACGTCATGGTTCCATGTGGTAATGGATTATAGCATTTTCTTTCATGCTGTACATACCTATACTAATTACTAGGGTTGTACCAATAGCCAATTTTGATGCACCATCAGCTGGTGTCAGTGCCTAACCCGATTGTCGCCTGTAAATTGAGAGAAAATTCACATGAAATTGCACAATAATTCAAATCGGACCCTTATGGAAGCCATGTGGGTCTAATAAAAACGAGAGACCGGTTTTTAGGTCATGTCTGTTAGCGTCAGTCTGCGGTTTGCTTCTAACATATTGCCGTAAGCAGCACTTAATGACACGTCTCTCACGAAAGCATCATGTAAAAGGAGGTGCAATGATTTTCCCCATTATTTATCACTATTTTTCTGCTCTGGTTCCTACAATCGTGCTGAAATATAATCCAATGGATATACAGGATGTCGCAAAAGTCGTGCCCCATAGGGATTTTGAATACTAATAAGAAAAAATGATCGATTGGAGGCCTCTCTGGATCGTTTTCATTAAATTCTGCAGCAACTGATCAATTTGAAGCAAAAAGCCCATTGTTTTCTATGGGAGAAACACAGTTTCACAAATTCAGCAAAAAAAATTACATTGGATACGCAATCGATATCTGACAATTATAAGGTGTTGAAATTCTTGACAGCTTCTTTTCAGCACCCTCGCCTAAGTTGTGCAATGCCCATTTAGAGGTGAAATAAAGGTGCTTAGAGGTGGATCATTCCACCTCAAGTGAGGCGATTACCTGTGGTCGACCGTCTCAGAATTCCATGAAATATTTTCAACTTTAACTTTTCAAGGGACAGTTGGATTCAGCTCATACTTGGCAGAGTGGCTCATGAGTCTAAGGGCTTTTTTTCACTTCCGCAAGATGGCGCTGTATCCACATAGAGGGCACTTTTTTTTTAACCACCCTATATGTACTTTCTCTATGGGGCGTGACTTTTAGGCCACCAGGTATTTATCTCGTGGTGAGCAAAAGCAGCTTTCAGTGAGAAAGGTGGGCTGGCACCTGGCCACATTCACATCTTAAATGCAATTTTTTTTCCCATTATGTCCCTCCTTTGATAATTGACATCAGCAGCTTGCAAGTCTGCTGATGGCACCCAGTGGCGTGGGGGGGTTTAAGGGGTCAAACTCCCCCCCCCCCCCCCCCCCCCCCCCCCCCCTCTTGCAAGTCTGCTGATGGCCCCCAGTGGCGGGGGGGGGGTTTAAGGGGTCAAACCCCCCCCCCCCCCCCCTTAGGCTTCCTGGTCAGTGAAAGACAGGCTTATTTCAGCCTTCCTTGGGAATTCCAGTTTTAGTTATCCCTCTTTCAGTCCCAATGTCCATCCATAGACCCAAGATGCCAGACCACATTTTCTTTAAAAAGGTAAATTACAGGTGGTGGAGCTAAGCGTAGGGCTGGCGTGTCTACCTCACCTCAATCCCTCCCTTGCAGATTTTCTGCCTATGCCACTGATGCCACCACACTGGTAGCCAATACATCAGAACAGTCCTTCTGATTACCTATTGCTAATTTTTTTAAATCCCCTCCTTGTCAGACCATAGCCATAGGTCTAATATTGCAGATAAATCAATACCAATATCAAGTGTCAGGTATCTATTCTTCTTCCTATCTTAGATTTATAAAATAAGAATTGTAGCACATGCAGCATACAAGACATTTGGAGATGAACAAGCAAGGATTAGCAAAACCCCAAGACAAGGATAAGATCATTTGAAAAGCCTGCCACCAACAGAGGAGTTAGTAGTAATGAGTAAACCATGAAAGTCATCAGCCACATTTATTCCAGGAAAGGATTAGCATAACGTCAAGAACAACATGAGAAAATATGAAAAAAAAAAAGCTGTCTGTGGGGTGCGTAGTAAGGAGTAAATGCTTCAAGTCAATGACCCATAGTAATCTAATGACATCTATGTCATGTCATGCATGCTCTTTAGCTCTGAAAAATGACATGGCCTCATGTCATGGAAATTTTGATCAGTCTTGACACAGTTGCATAGGCAGTGATTTGTTGAGAAATTTGCAGGGACTCAGAGAAAGTACTCCAACTATTCCATATTCTTGTCCTTACTGGGAGCCACTTCTGCCAAATTTTTTGGGGGGGCTTGAGCCCACTGAGCCCCTATGAATCGCTGCCTATGCACATCTGTCTTGATAGAATCAAATCTCTGCATCATAGATGGGTTTTAACAAACACTGTACTTGCTAGTTCAAACCCCATTTAAAAAATAATCATTTTGAAAGGGTGCAAAATTCTTGAAAAAAGAACCCATTCCAATCAGTTAACCACTTTTATCACCAGGATTAAGACTAGATGTGTCAAGAGAGGCAGACAAGTCAAACAGGCCCAGACAAGTCAAACAGGCCATCACCAGAAATTCTTTGTGCAAGGCTCAATGGACTCTCAATGTGAGGAGTGGATCCATTCAAAATGGGGGAATCCACAAACTGCACCTTACATTTACCATCTTGTTCACATGGGCTGCCCTCCAGTTCAAACAGGATGACCTCATTCAGGGGCCTAAATGCACTCTTGGGTACGTAGAGGGTCAACTGTGGTCCCATCACTGGCCAATATCTTCCCAAATTAAAACCATTCACCCAGGCTATGCCCTAAGGACAAAAAAGTGAAGGTGACTGCCTTTGAGGAGAAAAGGTCAACATATCGGAAGTCAAGGTCTGGAACTCACTCTGGTCCATCCATCAAATTGAAGAAAGGAGTCTTGAGGTTCTTTCTTCAGTGCTGAAGGGAGTGGAAAAGTCCCATAATAAAAGGCTACTGATCCGTGTACTATTTGTTTGGGCAAGGGATTTCTTTGAAAACGTCTTCTCAACTGAGACAGTAAGTCCTCTGTGTTGTTCAATGGCAATGAATGCATAGACCAGGGCTCCAGGATATGAAGCTTATCATCACCTGCCATTCTCAGGGTCACGTTACCTATTATCCCCTAAAGAATTTATAGGAATTCCTAATAAGTCCATTGGCATTGTCTTTCTTTAAAGACAGGAATGAAGAATGAGGCACCTTGAAATCATTGATGTCACGTCCAAAGGCAATTCGTCCCTGATTCTCAACTAGAATCCCCAATCTCTGCCCCTTGATGATAGAAATTGGCATAGAGTAGGAATTGCTTTCCCTGCTGAGAATTCCCACAGGTTTCTGTGAGGAGAGAGGAATCATTATGAGAAAAGTTTGACCAGGTAGCTAATGCTCTTTCAGGGAGGACTCACATCTCCAACAAACACATATCCTCGGTCATGCACTTCAGACACGTTCAAGATGGCTGGATCGGTTGGATGGATGTCCACGACAGTCTCATAGTAGACGAAGCCATATGCCTGGCCAATCTCTTCAAATGTTAGAGGGTGAGAGCTGGAAATGGGCCGCTCTTGAGCGAGGGAACTGAGGAGGCTCGACAGAGATGTGACATAATTCATTTCAACATTGCCATAGGCATATTTCTTCGTTGGGTCTGGCACAGGGAATTGAGGACCAGGAAACAACTGCAAGAAGAAGTAAAAATGAATGTGAATAAAAATTCAGTCACAAGCTTTTAAAAAGTTTATGAGGGAACCAAAAAAAAAGTTTTTCTGCTACCTCGTAACCATGATCTACTTTCCCAGTTCAGCAGGTGTGTGAAGTGACCCTGAGATGAGGAAGGAGGGGGGGGCATCTTATTCTCTTGGCGTTTATTGAAATTGCAGATGTTACTTAAAGGGGTCTTTAAAGGTTTTTCATCTGCAGAGGAGCACATCGATCTATATTTTCATTTCTGAACTTGTTGTATTGAGTTTAGTGAATTCATACTTCAATCCTTCCCTTCCGTCTGTTCAGTTCATCAATGGCCACTGAAACAGCATGTAACTTCAACTTTTATGCTTGCTGTGTTCTTCGCAAGAAATGCCAAATACTTCTACCTCCAAAATGGAGATGACGAGCTTGAACTTGGAGCTCCTTAGATTGTCAATGGGTTTAAGGGTTCATATAGGGCACTTTGTTGCTAGACACCAGCAGATATTCCCTGTGGCAGGATGCATACAAGTTTACAGGACACACAAACTGTTACATGCCAGGATGTCTTATACAGGACCAAATGTGCCACAGTGCATGAGGAATTGGGAGAGTTGAATGTAATTTGACGGCACTCTGATAGAGAATGGAGATTGGTGTATTCTCTCTCTTCTTGGTGCCAAGTAAGGTCACTTGAAAGAGGCATGAAGGGAAAAATGATTCTGCCAGCAGAAAGCCAGATAATGTAAGGCTGACTGCCAACTGATTGATTCAAGAGCAAAGGAAGGGCTTTCTGAGGTGCAAGACACCACTTAACTCAGTGACCAGGATCTCTCACCTCGTGAAATACGCATTCAAAATTATTTTCCCTTTTTATGCCTATGACAAGGCCATCTCTGCTTCACAGTCAGGTATATTTGATTGTTGTCCCAACTTCTCACCTTCCATTCTCCTCCTTAGGGTGAAATCCTGCAACCCCAGGATTGGGAGAATACACTTTCAGCTTATGTACATAGGTGAGTGGGAAGGTACAGGAGGAAAAAAATCAATATTCTCCTCCCTGAACTTACCCAACACCAGTCACATGGGGATACCTTCCTGGTGCCTCTCAGAAGCTTGATATTTTTGCAGTCATTATTTACCTTCTTTCAATCCCTTGCCATCCCTCATTCCAAACACTCAGACTAATTCTTGACTTCCTTCTCTTTGCATTATTTACTTTTTCCCCCTTGCTTTTCTACTCTTAGCTATTTATTTTTTCCTCTCCCTTGCCTTCCTGATTGGTTGCTACACTTCCCAGTAACCTGCTTATCAGGTTACAGAACATTTTCTAACTCTGGAGGGAACAATTAGGGCAGGGGTGTCAACTCCACCTGGAGCCCAAATAGGTAGGTTGGGTGCCACACTAAGAAATCTTAAACCAAGTTTATAAAACAAAAAGGTTTAAAATGTATAGTACTTTCATGAAACTAACTGTTGAAGTGAACTTTGCAGGCTGGAAGTAATGGACTGGCAGGCTACCAGATTGACACACCTGAATTGGATAATATTGGCTATTGGTGGATGTTTATGCCTCAAGTGTGACAATGTCAAGGGACCATTTAAAAGTAATAAATTCCACCAGAGAAGGAAACAATGTAAATTTGAGTTTGCTTCTCATGTCATAATAAGCAGGAAGCAAAAGTTGTTGTTCACACAGTGAAAGTGCTCAAAAGACAATGGGAAACAAAATTCAAGATCAAATATCAGGCAGCAGTCACTTGACCATTTGCCAGCCAGAAATACACAGTAGTCAAGGGTATCAATGAATATTGATACATTGACAGACTTTACTTAAATTAACCCTTACCTTGGCAAAGTCTTCTGTAAAAAAAAAAAAAAAAAAGGGCAAGGGCAAAAATGGCAAGAATTTCTCACTCAAAGCAAATCAAAACAAAAAATTTGTTTTTAGATCTATAGATAACTGGCTATCAAAGACACATTAAATTTGTAGAAAATTTTTTTTAGTTGCCAGAGGGTAATGCAACGAAATATACCCTGGGAAGTCCAATGTGCTACTGTTGCCCAGGTAAGGGAGAAAAAAAGTGAAAAGAAAATACATCCTTAGCTTACCACATTAAGTGCATCCCGAATGGTGAAGTATTTCTCAGTTGGATCACCAGCTTCAGTCAATGGGGCATCATAATCATATGATGTTGTTACCCCTCGAAATGGATCTGAATTGCTACCTGTTTGCATTCACCATGAGAACTGATATTTTTTTACAAACAACATGATGCTACAAAAGTGTAGCAGGTGACTTACCTGCTAAAAACCCAAAGTTTGTGCCTCCATGGAAGACATAGAAGTTGACAGAGACAGTCGGTAGGGCAAGCATTCGAACCATGGTGTGAACCACTGCCTTGGTGGCACCTGTGCTATGAGGATATCCCCAGTAGTCTATCCAACCTGGGTAGTACTCCGAGTTCACGAGCGGCCCCTTGGGCAGGAAAGGACGCAGGCCATTGAAGAAGGCTGCTCCAATGTCTTGTCCTGCAAAAGAAAAGAAATTAGCAACAATTACATACACCTTCATGTGGTGGGTCTCAAATCAAATGTATTGGACAGGATCTGACCTGATCCAAAGTCAATTGTTGGAAAGACCTTGGGGATAAACCCACATCGAAGGTAGTTCACACTGGGTCCATCTGTTGTGAAGAGCACAGTCTGATCCCCGACATAGCCCCTTGTGAGATCTCGCAGTTGCAAGGTGTAGTTTGAATCACAGGCAAAGTAACTTCCATATTCATTTTCAATCTGCATCAACCAGTAAGAGTGTGATGATGCAGTTTTTCTTTGTGGTTGTAAATTCTTTGGAGAGATGATCTAACCTGCATCATGATGATGGGTCCCCCATTTTCATACAGAAGTGGTCGGAGTATAGGTAGAAGAACACCATACCATTTCTGAACCCACTTCATGTATGCTGGAATACATTTTAGGATAAGACCTCATCTACTATCATAACAGTATTTAATAAAAATTATACTAGAAACTCACATGGATCACTTGTTCGTAGCTTCATGTGGGGATCCTCCCTTAGAAGCCAGAATGGAAGCCCACCCTATGAAAGGAAAAAACTTGTCTCTCAGTCACCAACACACAAGTAACTCCTTCATCAATCATAGACTCACCATATCCATTTCGGCATCAATGTATGGGCCAAGGCGGATGATGACTGCAAGGCCCAAGTCTTGAGCTTCCTTGAAGTACGACGAGATGTCAAGGTTTCCATCGAAATCATAAACCCCAGGCCAAGGCTCATGTAGAGACCATTGGATGTACCTGCAGAATGCATGGTATGTCAATAATGACTGAGGGATCAGAACACAGCTCTGATGTCTAGGCTTTGATATCCAGCTGAGTAATGAAAGCACTCACGTTTGGATGGCGTTCAGGCCTGCTGCCCTCAGCTTCAGCAGCCTATCTCTCCAATGTATTCTTGGGATGCGCATGTAATGCATCGACCCACTTTGCATGGACATACCGAAGGGTAGAAACAGGAAGCGGTTGTTTTCGTAGTCGACGACAAAGAGTCGCTGAGATGATTTGAGCCGCTGAAAGTGCGAAGTTTTAATTATTGCAAGAGCGGCAAAAGCTGTCAGCATTAAGGCAAGGTTCAAAGAATCAAGAAACTTCAATCTATATGAAACAAGTATTTTAAAAAAATCTAACCTTTGAAACCGGGAGTTCGGCAGTGATGTAGTTCAGCGAGGCACTTTCGTCCAATGAGACGAAAGGAGAAGTGTCCCTAGTGGAGCTCTGATTTTCAAAACGTGAGTTTATGCTGAAACCCTCGAAGGGGGCTGCAAAATGAAATTCAAGGAGGCAGAATGTGATGGTGACGAGCCACCCCATTTCACGCATCGGATGTTTCTCAGGATAAACTTGAGCGTAGGCAAGTGATGAAGTCTGTTAAACCCATAGCACGGGGACTTGATAAGATAAGCACATGGTTCGCAGAAGACGCCCTATGAAATGTCCCTTGTGGACGGGGCTTGCAACCTCATCTGACCAATCGCGTTCAACCTTGCTCACCGCAGCAACTCGACCACGCGCACGTGCGGGAGGACTCTGGTGTGTCAAAGCGACTTGCCAGCGAATCTCACTTATGAAGTTTGCGCGACGCAGCGAAAGTGACTATCGGGTACGGCCAACCACTGAAAATGGCAAGGGCGATATGTTCATTGCCCTATCTTGCTCTTCTTCCTGTCCACTGATGAGACCTTTCGGACTATAGTCTCTATGGTGAGAACCGCAGTTCTTAGCATGGGCTAAGGGCTCCAGTCCCAATTGGGCCTATCCTGTTTTTTTTTTTTTCCTTTTACAGAACCTCTATGGCTAAGCAAAGATTGTGGTGATGCTCATCAGCATAGTGTTGGAGTGATTCAAGCATATCATAGACCCCTTATCAGACATGAACGAGGTAAAATGCTTGTATATTCTGTTACAATTATTAATGTCCAAAGACTTCAGTGACATGTGGACATGCTAAATCCTATGTTTGCTTTTTCTGAGTCTGTGGAGGTTATACCACAAAAACCAGTTGATCATATAATCGTGTAGTGCTGACTAAAATAGAGAAATATTCCATCTCAAGGTTTACATCTTGACAAAAAGTCATAAATATTTTGTAATTTTTGCCACTGAGCTTGTTTTGTGGTCTTTTCTTGGTCATGAGAGAATTGCATCTCTATTACTTCCTTCTATCAGTCACCCCAATACAAGCAAGCTGATTTTGAAGAGGAGACTAGCAGTGTTGGCTCAGTCACTCTTGGAATCAATGATGGAATCACTTTTCAACCACAGCACTTCAGATTCTACACAGTAAGTTTCACCTCAGTTTTTACATCTGGCCTGCATTATCCCCATTGGTTTTCTCATTTTATTACATCCTGCTGGTTCACCATGTGAAGGCAGTCTGTTAGGGTTCATGCTTGCACATTCAATGGAGCCAAGTTTCACTTGCTGCATTTAGGGATGCCCCAGACTGCGAATGAGGACAGCCTTGGAGAGAATCCTCTGTTCGTGTTGCATTGCGTCTGCTTTCCTCATCTTTGTCCTGACCATCTTATTGATGATCCATTACTTTTCAACCCCTGAGATCCATAAAGGTATCCAATGCAGTGTCCAGTCATTCAAGAGTTGCCTAAAGTCTGTTTTGTCCAAGGAATAGAATTAATTGTTTTGTTGGTTTTGCAGAAGCTGAGGCTTGCTTGACCCCCTCATGTATCCAGACATCGGCATCAATCTTAGCGGCCATGGATCTCACAATTGATCCCTGTGAAGACTTTTACCACTATGCTTGTGGGGGCTGGGTGAGAAAGAACCCTTTACCTGCTGGCAAGAGCATGTGGAACATAATAGAAAAATTGAGTCAGGAAAACCAGCTCGTCTTGCGGAATGCCCTTGGTACGATGGTGTCACCTGAATCACTGTCTTTGTTGGTGAAAGGACCGTTCCTATTGAGGTTTTTCATTTGCAGATGATCTGTTGAAGCAAGAAAACAATCTCAAGGGATCTTCAGCAGAAATGCTGGCCCTGCGCTACTTCATTTCATGTGTGGATAAGGATGGAAAACTTGAAGATCTTGGTGCTACTCCCCTTGTGGAATTCATTGAGGAACTCGGGGGATGGAACATATCATCAAAGAATTTTCAGGCCTCTACTTGGAACTTTCAGAAGGCTGTCCAGAAGATACACAATAAATTTAATCTTGGTGGACTCTTTAGGTGGAAAATTGGCGATGATGATCGGAATGCAACCCAATACATCATTCAGGTTGGTCTAGCATCTTAGTGGGAATGGATGTCATGTTGCTGCATGATCTTTGAATGAATTGAATCTTCATTGTTGCTCATAGATTGATCAGGGTGGTCTGAGTCTGCCATCACGAGATTACTACTTGAATAAGAGCATTGAAGTTGATGATGTTCTCTCAGCCCTGCTGGAGTACATGACCAGGGTAAGTGAACAAATAACTAAAAAATATAAATAAAACAATGGACCTTTACTCAAGGAATGCTTTACTCAGATGTGATTGAATTGCAATGCCCTGCTTTTGCAGACAGGGCTGCTTCTACAAGGTCCCATGCAAGAAGAACCGTTGGAAGCATTGCGCTTGTCCTTAAAAGACCAGATGAGGGCAGTAATAGAGTTTGAGATCCTCTTGGCCAACATCACAACTCCCAGTGATCAGAGAAGGGATGAAGAAAAGCTGTACCACAAGATGCCTCTCAGGTCCCTGCAGGGTCTTGCTCCATTCGTGAGTCCCTCATGATATTCGGCCTGTGCTTGAACCTTTTACAGCATTCACAAGATGAGTGCTTTTGACAGCTGGACTGGAAGGCATACATGAATGAGGCATTTGGTCTGGTGAACAAGAGCATCACTGAAGATGAATCTGTCTTGGTCTATGCCCCAGAGTATCTCTCTGGTTTGTCTAAATTGGTGGAGGTGCGACTGACAACAGAGAAGGGGAAAATGTGAGGTCCCATCATCCAATAACTGGATGATAAAGATGGTGCATGAGCTGTTCGGGCTTGCTGCCTGCTGGTTGCGATTCATTTATGTGAGTATTCATTTTTTTAATTTTGCATCCCTTTGTCTTTTCCTTCCGATTCAGTTTTGTTGCATCCATGTCAGCCCCTGCATCCGATTATTTGTGGAGCTTCTTACTCATTTCATTGCAAATCACTGAGTTACAGTTCTCTACCCTCTTGTTACGAGTTGATTTTCTTTGTACTGTCAATGTCTTGATGTGCTTTATCTCACAATGGCTTTGAATTATTATTTTAGAACAGATCTAGCACATTTAGATATGCTAGGTCTGCCACATTGCTAAGAGCCTCTAGACCAAAATAATTATTATGAGTAAAATATATTGATCTTATTGTTGGATGATCTCTGCTCGCCACTTCAGGTATCACAGCCAAGCCTGTGGAATTTAAGGAGCTTTGTCCTCTTTGAAGTCCTTTATCATACTACTTTTCTCTGAGGAATTGACCACCTGTGTGAATTTTTTCAATATATTTAAACTGCATGAAAATATCAGTGATGGGCATGCTATATTTGTGCAATGGATGCAGTGTCCTTTGTTGAGTAAAAATAGGCTCTTGAAAGGGTCCTGAGCAAAGTGAGTTCAAAATAAGTCTATATTTATAGACATTCCATGCTTTAGATTGCTCAAATTAAGTTTTGCAATGGAGCACTTTAATTTATAGATTTGGCTCACAACATATCAGCTGTCCATACATTTACTCCAGCATTCCTTTTTATTGAAACCTTCTTGGAGTCACATAAGGTCTCTTTCATCTTGCAACATGAGATAGCAGTTGAAGTCTCTAAGGGTATGTTGCAAGTTCATTATCATTTATATGTAAAAAAAAAATAGAAATGAATTTAGTCACAATACCCATGGTTTATAATGTAGTTGTGTGAATTACTTGGAATAGCAGAAACATGTTTTGTTGCAAGGTTCTGTTTGGAAATTCTTGCCAAACATTCCAGTGCAAAGGTGAATAAATGAGTGAAATTATTTTATATAGTCAGCTGGGAAACTATGTGATGTGGCATGCTGTGAATGGAATGGTTTCCACATTGTCGCGGTCGTTTCGAGATGCGTTACGAGATCTCAAGAAGGCCCTCGTGGGAGGGGAAGGAGAGACGATCAGATGGCGGGATTGTATAGATGACACCACCAACACTTTTGGGTATTCCATGGGTGGACTGTTTGTAAAGACTCACTTCAACGGCTCAGCCAAAGCCCAGGTGAGTCCAGATGCTGGTTCATGGTGTTCTCACTCTTTTGTCCGCATTCCCTTTATATTCTAGTTCTTAAGTAAGAACTGAAGCATATTGAAAATGCCCATAAAGCTGATTTTTACCCTGCAACTGCCTAGCTTGCCTATACTCAAATGTTGATGCTCCCACTACATAGTACCACTTGGTGGGGTAATCATTACACAATATCCAGGTAGTACAGTATGTTGCACCAGCAAAGACATGATGTTGTCAATGTTGACCCAATAAGTTGGTGGTTCAATATTAGAGGGTTTGGTGCATTAGGTGACCTTCAGCATTGATAGTTTATTATTTCTATTCCATTGCCAAAGCTAAAGTTCTTGTGCATTCAAGAAAACTTATCCATGGCATAAAATTTCATATTATCATGAAAAGGGATTTTGGGAAAATTTCTAAAGCCATCATACTTTTCCAGTGTAAGTAGTCTGAAAATATTCCACTCATCATGATCTTTTCATTTCATGAATTGGTATAATAAAATCATTAGTACATGTATTCCTAAGAGTCTGTATTGCACCAATGGAGAAACTAAAATTCAATGAACCAGAAATTATTCAATCACATTTTTCACTAGAGTTTGTTGAGGAATACCCCCATTATGAAAATGCAATGATCCAATCTTGTTTGTGTTGGTGTAAGGAGTGGAGTGGCGGGGAGAGGGAGATGAGATGAGATGAAACCATTCTTACTGAAGGTTATAATTTTCAAGACTGGCCATTGGTGCTACGTGTAGTTTGCTGGATATTATAGTTGCTCTCAATATTGATCTGACCCTATTGAACTACCTGAGATATTTCATATGAGTGATTAAGCAGTTGAGTAAATGTGTAGTTGTTACTAATTGAAGGGCAAAAATTAGCCAGGTATGGGTTAGTGTGAAGGTATGTGGATAAAGTCAAGAGTCTTTGAGATGAGTTCCTCTGGAGCATTTCACTGAACAATTTAGAAAAGTTGCTGTCATAATACTGTAAATTCTCTTTTTTGCTAGCCCTATGCATAATCTTAACTTCTGTGCAGGCTCAGCAGATGATCAGCGAGATCAAGGCAGCATTCCAGGAAAATTTGGTCAATTTGCCATGGATGGATGATGAGACTCTGCATGCTGCCATTATAAAAGCCAATGCCATCACAGATATGATTGGTTGGTTGGATTGAGTTGATTGTTATGAGTAGAGGCTGAATCCAGGAATGATGCCATGATTGTCCTGCAGGGTATCCTGAATTCATCATGAACACTGAGGAGCTGAATAAGAAGTATGATGGCCTGAACATCAGGTCAGATGCTTATTTTGAGAACAACATCCTCATGAACCAACAGGCACTTCGAGAAAATCTCGACAATCTCGGGAAACCCGTGAATCGCACAAAGTTGGATCGTCTTCTATGACCTGATGTTTTGGTTTTGTGCATCTGCCATATCTTAGTTTTGACATTTTTGTTTTTTTTTTTCTTGGCAGGTGGGAGATGAGCCCACCCACAGTGAATGCCTACTACACCCCAACTCGGAATCAGATGGTCTTCCCTGCTGGGATCATGCAACCTCCATTCTATTCCCCCGATTTCCCTCAGGCCCTGAATTATGGTGGTTTGGGCATTGTCATGGGGCATGAGCTCACACATGCCTTCGATGACCAGGGTTAGTGTCTGTTTCAGTTTGCTAACATTTTTCTGTTCTTATCATATTCATTGACAGTACTGATCACTATGCACTTAATTTCATGTCTTTTTGGAGGAAAAATAGCATCTTATTGGGATGAGACTCTTTCATGAGATAAATGCAATAGTCTAAGGGAGTACTGTATAGTGCATATATTTCAGTTCCCCCCCCACCTTGCCTGAAGTCAATAATCCTTTACTCTCCCTTATTGTTTGTGTTGTGAAGTTCCATATTGGTCTGAATATAAGATGGCCAAAAATCATTTCCAGATATTCTTTAATCAATTTCATGATGTACATGTCAGAAGCCAGACTAATCTACAGGGTGTCCCATAAGTCACTATACCATTTCAAAATGAAATATTTTCCTAACTGCAAGAAGCAGGCCATTGTTAGCATTGTTGGAGAGAATGTTCTTTAGAATTTTTTTTTACAATAATGACATGGTATAAGACTCATAAAGAAATTGCTTTGAATGCATGTCAGAAAGGTTAATGCGATTCATGGTACACCTTGTTGAATCCTCTTTTACAAATTTGCTAAACTTTAGTATTTCTCTCCTGATTACAGATAGACTTGAGAAACAAAAAATATCATTTTTGTTTAATTTGCTTTCACATACTTTGCAATAGAAGCTGGAGCAACAAAGAAAAGATTCCACCTGGATGTAGGTCTTTGAGAGTCCCAAGGAAGTTTCAGCAATTTTTTTGGTGCCAAGCCTCATGCCAAATATATTGATGTAAGCAGAGGGCATTTTGAGGCACATTCAAAACTCAAAATTGCCTTCATTTTTAACAAAGATAATTCCAAATGACATGCTATTGGTTAGGTAGTGTTACTTCCTTTATTTTGTGCCAATTGTTTTTTAGGTGATTTTTTGAAATGGTATAGTTACTTCTGGGACACCCTGCATTTCATTCAGTGAGCACTGTGTTGATGGGCCTATTTATGAGGAAAATTCTTTTTCTCATATTCAGACCAACATGGTATATATCTCTCCCTCCAGAATTTGGTCAGTCCGTGTCCTCAATTGCATGGTTTCTTCCATTAGATCTGACATTTAATATATTCCTTATAGTATTATCCTTCAAAATAATGCCATTTAGGGGACTCTTTGTCATTCATGTGATGGGAACTCCTAAGTGTCATTATTATCTAAAACATAAGGAATGGCTATGGGTATCTCTCAAGCGGTCTCCTCAGCTATTGCAGAGAAGTTAAGAATATACCCTATCAACTAGAGGGCATGGGCATATTCCTGGAGCACCAATTTGGACCAAATGTTGCATTCAGTGAAAGAAAGTCATTGCAAACAAAGGTGACAATAATTGATCGGACTCCATAATTTGTTCATAAAATATTCCATGAAGGCATACTCCTATTGCAGCAACCAGAAACTATATTTTGTTCATCTTATGATCATTCTATCTTACAAAGATGTACCTATGTTGGCACCTGTTTGTTATACATGCATTGCAATATGATCCAAAAAGATCTGATCAACTGAGATTTTGGCATCATAAGGGGCACTACTCCAGGGTTTCTGTTACAACAGTTCCAAGGAGCTTCAGGCTTGAAAATGGCATCATAAATTATTCATTTGCTAGGGGTTTATGTCAAGCTGTACTGGAAGATTGCTTGCTATGGCTTGGAGCTGATATGACTGGATATGATAGCAATAAAACTCCTTTTATGTGACAGCTTGGATACACAGGATTTCAAGACTGCTGGTAAATGTCATTTCTATCTCAGTCAGGTGTTGCACCTGAAAAGGTAATGCCTGGCAGATTGCTTATAAGGTCAGGGCAATTATCACTCTACACTGTGATTCATAAAATTGGGACCCCCCTAAATATTTTATTAGACTTATATTTATTAGTCCATTTACATGAAATTATGAATGATTGTAGTTCAAAAACAAAAAATCTTTGATAGTCACAGCTTGTATTCAAAATGTCTGCTGATGTTAAAGACCTATGTCAGTGTATCCTGCATGCCTGGGACGAAATGGCATCATTGATGTGTTGGTGCATCAGTGGCGTGCACGTCTTTCCATATGCATTGCAGCTGAAGGCAGACATTTTGAATATGCCTCATTGTGTCCATGGATTCTTTTATTGGGTAAGGTAATGACCTAGATTTCTTCCCTTTCATCACAGGGAGAGAGTATGACAAGGATGGAAATTTGAATGCTTGGTGGAATAATGCCACTATCAAGCGTTTCACCAAGCAGACACAATGCTTCGTTCATCAGTACGCCAAGTTTAAGATCAACGAGGAAAACCTGAATGGAGTGCAGACTTTAGGTCTGGTTCATCTGCTTAGGAAGTCATTCTCCTCTCAATTCTGTGTGTTATTGAGATTCAATGTCATGTTTTCCATGCCAGGTGAGAACTTGGCTGATAATGGAGGACTGAAGGCTGCCTACAAAGCATATGATGCATGGTTGTTCCACCAGTCCAATTTCGAAGATCAGCATCTTCCTGGTTTGAATTTCACTTTTCGTCAGCTATTCTTCATCAGCTTTGCACAGGTTTGTCTGCATTTCTTTTTCAAATATTGGTTGCCCCTACTTTTCAGCCATTCTATCTCATAAAAGCAAGTTATATTTGATCCATATCCAAAAGCAAAGTGACAGCAAACAAATTCCAATAAAAGGTATCATGTCACTTTTGCCATGAGCAAAATGTAGGTTGGGCTTACAAGATTGAGAACTTTATAAATCTTGATGGTTAAAACCACCACAGCATGTTCCATTTCCAGGAAAGTATCACAAACAAAATATGAGAATATTCAAGTCAATTCTTCAATTACCCATTGCCACTATCATGCAAAAAGATGAGAGTGGCAATGAATTGTGTCCTTTAGAATCAGTGCCTAAACCTTTGAGTTTCAAGAAATGTGATCTTCTAAAGGGATGAGTTGAGCCTCCTTCTTCTATGCAGAGTAATGAAATTCCAGACTACTTTTCACCAAGGATGTTACATAAAAGCATGATGCCTTGACAGAGGGTCATGTTTTGGACATGGTTCAATATTATTGTGGCAGCCCTTGATCTTTTCATAAATCAATTTTTAGGCAGTGATGCCAGCTACTGTTGTGGCAATCACTGGTGAATCAAGGACCATTTTCATAACTATTGGCATCAAATGGCATCTGAGTGGAAAAGTTCCAATATCATTGTACTTCATATAGCCTAATGAAACAAAATAATTTATATAGATGAGTGAGGTATAATGTGTTTTACTCTGCCAAGTCTGATCTTGTACTGATACTGATATTTATATCAGACTCATCCTGGCAGAAAGGAATTGTTTGAAGACACATTTCACTCATAACTTGTCTGTAACCTGAGTTAACCAAGTGATATATCTTGATACAGTTTAAGTAAGAGGCTACCCTTAGATGGTACCATTGCTCCTCAAGTTTGGGTGCTACATTAGTTTGCCAATCATTCTAGGTTTGGTGCTCAGTGGGGACAAAAGAGGCATTCCACCTCCAAGTGGTGAATGATGATCATTCCCCTGGTGAGTTTCGTGTCATTGGTGCATTAAGTAATAATGATGACTTCAGCCGGGAATTTAATTGTCCGCGGGGATCTCGTATGAATCCTTCCGAAAAATGCGTTGTTTGGTGATTTGCTGCTTTGTTGTCCTCCTTTTTCCTAGGAATGAATGAAGAATCATAGTACGGTTGGCTTATTCATGTTATTCTTGGGTATTATCACCATTTATAAGAGACCCCATGTCTTTACCTAGAGAGTTTCCTTTTCCAAAGACACAAAGGCAATGCAATTAAAGCAATCCTCTTAGCAGACACAGTACAATTTCCAATCTCATCACAAAATCCTGACAACAGGTTCAAAAACCCTATATGTGCCACCCCTTGAAGAATGACACACAGACACTTATTCAATCATTGTTGCTAGAATAGAGACAGAGGAAAAATGATACTCCAACATGGATTGAGTGAATCAATGCAAAGTTGAAGTAGAGGACACAGAAGAATGAGCTCTTCCTTGATCCCACTCAAAAATGATGAAATGTATCACACTATATGGAAGGAAAAGGCTCGTGCCAATAAATATACAAGGTGGCAATGTGGAAAAGAGAATGAGGAGAGAGGCCACAAGGATGTTGGAGCATGTAATAGAAAAGAAACAATTCAAAGGAAAGGAAAAGAAGGTTCAGAAACAATAGATAGGGAACGTAGGAAAAGTTTTGAGGTTTCTATTTTTTTGTAATCTTCAAGGGTTGAGGCTTTCCATTCACAGTCCGTGATTTCAGTACATCATTCTCTAAGATACTCACTGTCTCCATGCCATTTTCCACCACTCTAAAAACACAAGGGAAGTACAGGTTTTGAATTGCTCAAAAAGTCTGCACAAGACTGGAAAGGAACATTCTTTCATGCTACAAATGACTTACTTTTTGGTAACAATCTTCTTGCCATTCACAAATTTGGTGGAGGTAGAGGTACGCTTGACAGTACTTGCTCCAGCAGAATTTGGATCCATGCTTGCTGAAACTGCAGAGAGGGATGTGAAGCCTCCATCATTGAAGCCATGGCTGAACATACTTGTGAACAAATTATCCATCATTCCAAATGGATGAAAAAATTGTGTGCTAAGAGCATCAGTGGGTTCTCGCCGCCGACCATGTACTCCATACCCAGGAAATCCTAAGTTGGAGGTCAACATATTCTCATTGAAAAGACAAACTTGTTGCAAGAAACCATCAGGTATAAAACTTCACCATGAAAGAATGGATCATGTGAGAAGAATTCTTCAAACAATTTGAAGGGATCTGTAAAGTGGAATTCTGTTCCGAAGAACGACGGGAACGGATCATCCATGTGCCCAGGGCCTGGATTCCTCAAACCCTCCCTCCCACCATGATCATACACTCTCCTCTTCCTCTCTGGAATATGGAATCATATTTTAATCAGACAGATGTACTTGCCACTAGTCTGTCCATGATGAAGAACACTCAAGTCAGGATTACACAAGATAGAAAGGAAGCTAAAGGGAGAGAATTATGGTCAGATCCATACCACACAGCTAGGAATCCCTATGTTAAAAAAGGAAAGGACTTGAAAACAGCTGGGGCTAGATGTCAATACCATGGTCATGTTTTTAAACAAATAAGATGGAAGACACAATTCACTGTTTTTACACAAGTGAAGGCCAAGTCGCTAAAAAAAAAAAAAAAAAAAAAGACTGACACAAAGGCAATTTTGATCTGCATACCTCCTCATGTATACTTGTGAATGCTTGACTAGCTGAATCATCTAAAATGGAAGACCTGTGGCATGCAGAGACTTTGTCCCAAAGGATAAAGCATGATAAGGCTTTTATTGAAATCTTGTGAGTTCACATGCAGATTTAGAACTTCTTGGGTCCTTGTTAGCTGTCATGCCATAGAGACCTCTTGAAGAGGATAGGAACTCTTAGGAAAGTAATACCAAAGAATCGTCGAAAAGGGTTGAAGTGAAATCCATGGAAAGAGTGATGCCTATGAAGACGATCAGTTTTCTCACGACAGCGCTGATCATACAAGCGCCGCTTGCTTTCTGCATGAGAACAATGGTAACTACATATGTCCCTTGCAATCTCTCCAACAAATTCTTATAGGCTTACTAATTTACTTAGATCTATACCTCTATTGTCATACCATCACTTTGGATGGACTGTCCTTCAAGCAAAAGTCCATGGCAAAAAATATATATACTACTGCCTGGCAAGCAAATTTGGTACAATGAACATTGTATACCAAAAGCATACAAGATTAGGCCTGTTAATGCCACTCCAGGCAGAAACTTACCATCAGAAAGAACTTCATATGCTTCTGAGATCTCTTTGAATTTCTTTTCAGCTTCTTCCAGGTTATCTGGATTCTTGTCTGGATGCCATTTAAGGGCAAGTCTCCGGTAACTGGAAGAATTTTTTAAAGACATAATCACATCACTGTTGAGAAGCAAGGAATTGAAATACCTCACAGAAACTAACACTTACGCTTTCTTGATTTCAACTTGTGTAGCCTTTGCTGGGACTTCCAAAACTTTGTAATAGTCAACCATGATGAATGTTTTCTGATCTATGAAAACCAACCAAAAACCATTTGAAAGGCTAGAAATTGTCATTTCCTGTTATGGCTGCAGAGACAAATTATATTTTAATGTGGTATATATTTAACCTTTGATATGAATAAATGCTTACACATGAAGGATTTGGCCAATCCAAGATTCATAAAGCACTGACCATCTTAAGGAGTCAGATATCATGTAGGTTGCTTAAATCAAATACAGTTGAGCCTCAATAAAATGAACTTCAAGGGACAGGCTAAAAAAAAATTCATTTATTACTGGGAATCCCCCTTTTTTTCAGAGGGGAATAAGAAATGCAAGGGTGACTTTCCATTTATCCTTGTAAAATGTTTATCATTTCCTAATCCCACTCACTGAAAAGATTAAAACTGACTGACACAGCTTCCTTACTCCCCACAGCCACACCCATAATTGGGTGGAACAAGCTAAATTTAGATATATGAGATCTTCCAGAAATGCACGAAATAAAGTAGCTCAGAGGTGTGCAGCAATTTAATTTTCAGAATGGTTTTGTTCCTTTAGAGGAAAAAATGACTAAAATCAAACAATTTTTTATATAGAACGTCATTACAGAGAACTTAAACATGTATGTGGTATGTGAATGAGCATATGGCCAGGAACTGGGGAAAAATTTTTTATAAAGAGGTTCGTTACATTGAGTGTCAACTAAATTAGCTTGATCTAGGACATGGCAGGAATTGCAGCTATATTTCAGTAGGTTACCTTGTTTTTTTCCATTCCACATCCTGCCCCTGGTGCTATTGTCAATGGTATTCAAGAGACACCTAGCAAGTCCAAGCATGTAAAATGAAATCTATCATGTGAGTGGGAATCACTCTTCAGCACTTGATACTAAAGTTGATGGAAAAGTATAAAGTATGTGTAAATGAGAAGGAAGTACATCTGAAAACACTAAGCCTATATATAGCTTTAGGACATGGTTCTAGGAATGTAATATCAATACTACACTCACCAGAGATTGTGGCTAGGGGATGAAAATCTATATGGGGTGGGACATTCCGATGAAATGAAAATGAGGCAAGAGGTTAGGGCATTCAGTAGCCTAATTCACACAAGGCCTAGGGGCCTAGGCTTACTGTGAGCAGCCTCTGTTTACCTGCATGAAGGTAAATGAAAGATCAAAACGATATCCTGCTGTGTTTTACATGCATCATCAGCAAAGTGTAAGCCTTAACTTTTGCAGGCTTGGAAATGAATGCTAAGGAATAAACTTAGGTTCAATACAGATTGAAGTATAAAATTACCCCTTCCCTTGGGATTCAAACCATCGATAGGAATACTTTAAACTTCCAAATGACACAGGCTCTTAGGAAAAACAGTGTGACTAGATGCATGCCTCATAGTCCTTTGCCTTGGCAGAGTCATAGGCCCATAGACTTATAGACTACAAAACAATGGCAGATAGGACAATGGTAGAGGCTACAGCTGAGACTTACAATAGATTTTTTGTATGTATCCATTCAGAAGAATCAGGAGATCCATCAAACTTACATTGTTCTATTGATCAACTACCCCCCTACACAATGTGCTAATAAACATATAACATAAATAGACCTTAACTTTTGTCATAAATGATTCTTGAGATGCCAGGAACCCTGCAGAAAAAGCTTCAGCATTTAAAAAAGTTTGGGTCATTATCCCTTTGCAATCCATGTTATTCATAATGCTATGGAGATTGTTGTACCATGTCCAACCATGGATCAAAAAGGGATAAGGAAAGGCAGTTCCAAAGTTATGAATTTGCAATTGCCAGTTCTTACGAAATTTTGAACCGGCAATTAGTTGGTATAATTACAAAACATTATTGAAACATGATGTAGATACCCAAGCCTACCCTCTATGAAGAGAACCTTCCCAGGATTGGTCATTTATCATTTTTTGTCATAAGTGAGGGACCCAAAAATTAAAACTAATGATCGAAACTGTGGGATTGGGCAACAAGGTGATATCTACCATGCTGTTGAGACTCCATCAAGAAAGCAATGACACAATTTCCAACTTGCAGACGATGCGGCTATGGTTTCCTTCAGCTGAGACTGCTTCAATTTCGAACGCGCGATCAGTGACCCACGATAACATATTTGGTCGGCTTTTACTCATAGGTAGAGATGAAATTCTACTTCATCTCTGGGGCACACAAGTGGACCAAGATCTAAACGATACATACAAACCAACAAAGGACCGCTACGTACGTATCGCACACGCACGTGAGGAGCGTGATCGATGACGCGGGATGAAGTCAACACACTTGTGCCCGCGCCCTGCGGAACGGTCGGCATTCGTCGCCGACTGATCCCGCGGGAGCACCGACCGCTGCGTTCGCAGCACCGGCGAAGGCGTCTCCCTCGGCAATCTGTTGTCCCTGTCCATTACTCATGCAGTCGTTTATCTTGCCTTCCTGCTCGTCCGGTTTCCCTTGTTTCTTCTCCGCTCTCTTACTCTCATTTTCTTTCTTTTTCTTTTTATTCCTTTCGGGTCTTCCGATCGGGAGCCACGCCTCCCAGCAACCCAATTTCTAGATTGCATTACTTTTACCTCTGCAGATGGGGGTGAAACCCCCACACGGAACTCTCCATCAGACATGGGATGAATCAAAGCATGGTAGACACCGAGTTGACTCTTTGCAAGCGGAACACTTAATTGGGCATGGGATACTTCAAAACCACCCTTGATGCAAACATGACTCTGGAATAACAGCTTGGAGTGGGTGTGAATTTTGCAGCTATTCATGAATTCCATTTAAGGCCTGTCTCATGAACGCTCACACGATTTGCATGGAAGTTGCAAAATACCAGAATTCCTATTTTGTCCTCAATACGTTTCGATGCCCTTGGCTTGAGACCAGTTACTCAAATTAATGTTGTACTGTAGTCATTATTGTTTCCTTTAATGCTGACTGGTTTCATCTGAGAAAAATAAATGCTATAATGAAAGTACAAGGGAGAAAACCATCATGTACCTAGTTAATTCCAAGTAATTTATGCCTTAAATATACCTGTACCAACCAGAAAAGAAAAGCAGAGTAATTAAATGCAGGAAGCATAATGGAGGAATGGGAAGCTGATGTCCATCAGTGGCACATGTATTTATAGGGGTTTATTATATATATATATATAAATAATAAACCAACAAATCATAGTCACCATGCTAACCCATGTGAGAAAAGTGGCAGAGTATAGCACTGAACAACATACAACTTAAAGCAAGAGCTATGTATTCAAAATTCATTAAGAAATTTCTTTGGAACCAGCAAGACAGAACCCCAAAGCAGTTGCCAGTGCTTTGGGGTTGAGATGCACTCAACACCAGTGAAGATGATGGCTGTCATTAATGCCAACATACACATGCTGCCAGAGGTGCTGTCGTCTTGCCTTCCTGGTTAAAGAGCATTGATAGCTCCTCCTGTACAATGGAACATCCATGTCAGAGTTCTATTGCATTTTCTGACCATAACCTCATGTTATACATTGTTCAATATTGTCCAACTGTTACAGCTGCATTTGCTTTCATAGCAATGCTCCACCAATGCCACTCACTTGACTGAGGCTAGCACAGTGACTGAGACCTTTCAGCTTCAAAATAACCCAAGATATGAATATTATTAGAATTAAATTAATACTATACAAATCTCTGTGCCCTGTGTAAACCTGCTGCTTAGATTGAACTAGAACCATCTGAAGCTGAATTTGGAAGCATCACGAACTCCAAAATCAAGCACAGATAATAAATTAACATACCTTACACAATCAAGTATGATTTGGCTGAGTAATAAAAAAAAAATAGAGAGAAAAAGACACATTTAATAGCATAAGGCTTGTTGAAGACAATAAATAATCTGCTCTGAACCAATTTTCTTATGACATTGTAAAAGACTGGCAAAATGTAGATATGCAGTTTGCTTTGTCATATTTGTACCAATCTCTTAAGTTTCCAAATTCAACTAGACCTGGAAACATACCTGTTTCAAAACCATGATTAAAACATATAATTAGGCTGGCTAGGGAAGTCAAAGCCATTTGAGCACTTTCTATTCATCATCAATTCCACATGTTCTCCGACAGTGATTAAGCCTCTACTGGCTTTGACTCCTCTATTGATCATAACAAAGCATGATGGCAGGCATAAAGTAAAGCATGACAATGGAATATGTAAGAAGCCCTTGAGAGCAATGTAAGCATGACTATCACATACTTATGATTGATCAGTTATCAGGTCAAGCCTCAATGTAGATGTTGAACATACTGCATTGTGGGCAATGGACACCTCTCATTAAAATATCAACAGGTAAAAAAATTAGAACTGATGTATATTGTTCCATTGCCTACAGAACAGTTTAGATGTTAGACCCAGGTTATATCTGGCCCAGTGGTACTCTGCAGTCCATGTAGGCAAAAAGATACTTGACTGAAAATTGGAATCTTCCAATAGTAAACAGGGTGTCAGACAGAAAATGGTGGTATTCAAGTGATTACAACTTTTTCAACAAGAAACCTATATCCTTGATATAATTACCAGTGGGCTTTGTGAAGTTCGAAGTTTTTGGAAATCTCTATTCGCTGGCCCAAAATGTCATAAAGTTGAAAAAGTGCAGTATATTCTCTAGTTTGCTGATTTTATATCAGCAATATCACTTGAGCATGCGTTTTGCCATGTCTGCATGGTAAAACTGTAGAATCAGAGTAACCAGCAGTTTTAACTATTTCAGGCACAATGTAAGATTCCAATTGTAGCATTCCAAAAGTGCATTAATGATTTTGGCTAGCTCATGGAGATTCCCTAAAACTTCAGACTAGAATGAACAAACATTTAGAAATCAAGGATGTAGGTATCCAGTTGGACCATTTGAAATCCTGCCTTTTCTGATGGACAACCTGTGGATGAACTATTTTATTTTAGAGCAGGCCACATAAGGTTGATCACTTCCAAAAGTGGCCTTCTGCTCAAAAAGCTTGAGTATCACTGGTCATACTGCAAATGGGCATCTGATGCAAAATAGAACCAAGCAAATGCATACACATTAAGAACCATTTAAAGTATATCCTAAATAACGACCTACCAAAGTCACAAAAGTTAGGGCCTACTCCTAAAAGCATGAATCCTAGATTCGTTAGGCGCATTAGGCAAGCGACTAGCCCACTAGATTGACGGGAAAATTTATATAATTTGTTCATCGTCAAACATTGGGCCTAGTCTATCAGTAGTCGAATGGGAAACAGGATTAGAGGAAGAAGGAATACTTGGCGTAAGCATGTTAGCTTTTAAGGTCCTTAATTTCTAGCCATTGAACCCACTTACAGGCTTATTCATAGGCTCACTGTGAATCTTAGGTGCATACGTGACAACTATAACAAAGCACATGCTATCTATAAGGTACACATGATGAGGTGAAGGGATGTCTCCCATGCAAGAAATGAAGTTAGGCCTAGGGAGCCCGTCATAAAGATGGTGCGAATCCGATTGAGAACCTTCGTGTGAAAGTGGAACTAGCTCCTATCTTGCCTTACGTCTGGTGGCTTAGGACAGAACTCGAGCGAAATGACCACACCAGATGGAACTAAACGTAGATATAGGGATAGAGAGCTTCGCCGGAATTCTTTACGGCCTCTCCTTACGTGATTGAGATGTAACCTTCGATTATATCTCAACCACTTGAACTACTATCGTGCTTGTCAAGTCAACCCGCCTCTTTATGGCATCTGAAGTCCAAGCCTAGTTGCGCAGACGAAAGAAATCAATACTAACGATGCGATACCCGAAGACGCCTCTATTGGCCTCTGTTACAGTTACCTTTTTTTCCCCAACCTCGTCTCCTCAACGCTTCTTTCCCACGAGGACGAGGTCCGCACACTTAACGACGCGTGCCACATCGCCCTTCTCCTTCATGCTCCCAACCATTTTTCATACGTGGGAATTCGAACGGAACCGACGCAGAACTAGAAGGGATACTTTTCGTCGGTCATCGAGGCAGAGCGAGATCCGACCTTGGCTCGAGGGAGTATCAGCCAGACATGGTCATGGGGGGAAATGACGTGGTCCGTCCTCGTCCTTATACGGAATGCTGCTCGTCACACATCTCATACCATGCCTCCATCTGCATCTGCCCACTTGGAGAATATAAATTATACAGCCCACCCGAAAACCCATCCTTCGCTTCTTTGTTTTGAATTCCCTTTCGGCGAGAAATTACATCGGTACTGCGAACCGACCCGCATTATTTTCCCAGGTGGATAAGGAAGGCATGAGAATGACTGCCAGATAACGTATCATTTCTCAAAATAGACGCGATGAAGCAGTGGTTTCTCCTGATAATGGATATGCTTCTCCGAATGCGGCTCGACATCCTCTGTACTTAACGTCTTCGGTGTATGTTGGGAATGCCCGATCCCCATCCAATGGTTTCTAAGAGATTTTGCCATCTTGATCAATCCTATAACCAGGCAATGGTACCCTTCGGGTATATGGATCAGTGGCGTGCCCAGGAAATCCGAAAGGGGGGGGGGGGGTGTTAACATGAAAAAACTGATAACTCACCAAGTATTTGTGGCCAAATTAAAAAATTTGTGAGAATCGAACCTGTAAAATTGACCCCAAGGGAGGGGTTATGACCCCCAAAACCCCCCCTTGGGCATGCCACTGATATGGATCCATTAGGTCCTGTATTGGCTGAGTTGGTGCCATATAACTAAAAAATTCCCCAGCTCTAGTCAGTTTCTACTTTCCTAATAATGCAAATAAATTGACATAAGAAACCAATTTCTGGCTTTATTAAACACCATACAGAGAGGATGAACTTTTGTGCCATGGAGGGCTTTGGCCAGCATGGCAAAACACGTCTGGTCATCAGGACTGCTCTGAGAGTACTGCCTTGGCTTTCTCTGGCACGTGCGGTACGGAGCCAGGTTTGGAATGTGCACGGCGGTTGGCCTCCCTATGAGAGAAAACAATAATTGCATCCCATCTGCAGTTCAGCCACATGGGACAAGGATCAGAAGGATGATGTACCTGCGTTTTCGTGACTGCTTGATGATCTGCAGTTCCTGCTGGCCATTGTAGATGTGCTTGGGGACGTGTCGATGGCGAAGGATCCGCTTCACTTGTGGATGGGATCCAAACTTCTCCTTCAACCTCGCCTCATAATTCAATGCATTCTTCTCTCTACCACTCAACTGTAGAAACGAAAACATCATGCAAGGCTGAAATAGACTCTTCTATTCAGTTTAAGGACACAGACTCACCAAGCCCAATTTTTCAGAGGCTCTTGCTTTCCAGAGTCGGATGTTCATTTCGTCAGACCCACAGAGGATGTACTTGTTGTCCAATGACCAAGACACACAAGTCAGCCTCTGCATCCGTTTTGTGTGATACACATCTCTTGACCTCCCCTAAAAAGTTGGGAGAGAAGCTGCATCAGCAAAGAACACACCACAGATTCACTATAGTTAAACTTGCAGGTACCTTTTCGATAGGGAAGATGCGGATGGTCTTGTCATAACTGCCACTCACAAACTCTTTTCCCGTTGGGGCAAAGTCTAAGTCGATAACAGCTGAGACATGATCCATGTGCACGTTCAGAGGGCGGCTCAGGTTTCTCATATCAAACGTGTAGAGGCTGAAAACCACCAAACACTCAATGCATTTCTTATGTTGCCTCAACAGCCTATACTGATATATGTTGTGACTCACTTATAGTCTTCATTCGCAACAGTGAAGATAAATGCCTCCATAGGATTCCAAGCAATACTGTTTGATTTGAGTTGCAGAATGACCCTTCTCAGGGGGCTGGCACCTCGTGTGTCATACAAGATTATGCTTCTATCACTTGCACATGATGCTAGAAGAGGAATGACCACCATATTATTAGCACCAAGTAAGTTAAATGAAATTCAACAGAAGAGAAACCAACAAATTACCCAGAAGGTGGTTTTCGACAGGATTGAATCTGACACAATGCTGAGAGTCCACTCCCCACTGGAAGCTCTTCAGAGGCTCAGATCGTGTCTCCTCCCATATTTGGCACACTTCACCACAGGTGGCAAACATTGGATCTGTTCTATGATGGGCTATGCTCATCAAAATGCTCTAAGGAGAAAAGAAGCAGGAGACTTATGCTAAATAAAGCCCAACAGAAAAAAAACATGTGAAAGTTGCAATGCACTGTTGGATCCTAATCTGTTACCTTGCTGAGAATGGACTGGGTGGGAACAGAGTCTTCAGAATCTGCATGGAAGCACTTCCATCGATTGATGGTCTTATCATCTCCTACTGATAGGAAGTTCTGTCCATCTGGGGTGAAGCACAAGCCTCTCACATAACCTTTATGGGCCTGCACTTTCATCGCACATTTTCGCTCACTCAAGTTCCATCCTCGTATCTGCAATAATCAAATGGCAAGACCTATCATTGATACATATCATAAAGTGGAATCACAAGAAAAAAGATTCAAGTCAATTGAACAATCTATGATTTCTCCCTCTGAGAAAAACATTTCAGTTAGGATATCTGCAGTACTGACTTTATTCTGGCCCAAAACGTAGGATCTGTTAGTGCACAGATATGGCCAAAGGCTCAACTATATTAGTAACTATAATACTTCCTTGAAATCACAGTTCTTGCATTTGTCATGTGAAGAGAAGAAAAGACAAAGCAATAATCAAATCCTGAAAATATTTCTCTCACCTCTCCATCCATCGATCCAGAATAGATGTGAGAGAGAGTCTTGGGATGCTTTGCAAGACATGCAACTCCATCGGTGTGACCATCCAGACTTCCCAGGAAAGGCTTTGCAAAGACCCTATCCAACTTCGCTGAATTCAAGGCTCTCGTATATTCACGAGGTGCTTCAAACGGATGCAGGTAGGAGTCATAATTTCTCTCCACTATAATGTAAAAAAAAAGGGACATACAATATTGATTTCTCAATGTGAGATGAAAGAGCATCATGCAAGCCTGTGTTTATGCTTAGCATAAAGGATACCAAAAGATAGATCCACCATGATCATAAAAGAAGTTTATAAATTAGTCTTGCCTCAACCAAATAGGAAATCTAACAGCCTTTGGCCTCGTGCCTTGAAGCTAGGCCTACCTTTGAATATATCCTTCTTCGTCTCTCGCAAGTAGTTGTCCGGATTCCGAGTAAGGACTTTCACCTTCATTTCTTCAACCGTTCAGCGACAGTTCAGACCTTCCAGCACCACGTGAACGCCGTCATGCCCCTCTCTCTCACCCTATCCTGGGCGCCGCCATCTTGTCGCCTTGTCGTCTGCTACTCATCGCCTGCTGCGGCGGCCTGTCGCCCCGATCCCTTGAGAGTTGCCGGAGGGCGCCGCGGCGGATTCACACGAAATTAGGCTGCTCAGCATGCACATGCAGTTCTCACTCAGGTCAGCGCTCTTTTTTTTTCTCTTCCGTCTTATAATAGTCGCATGGGAATAGGGTCGGGCATCACGGAATAGAGCCCGTTTAGTTCGATCATGTGCATGCATGAGTGGGCCCATCAAATCGCCTCAGCGATCAAGTACAGGGTGTTCATAAGTTATCTCTCCTATTTTGAACGCAAATTAAAAAAAAAAACTAATAGGCATGCAAAAATGCAATTTGCACCATCTTGTAGCCTGACCCAAAAAGTTTTCATTGACATGTCAGTAGACTTCCACGTCTGCTCCGTTAATGGCTCTCAGCACGTCCAACCGATACTTCGATTTCAGACCGCGTTCGCTGCAGCGTGTGGAATCGCGGAACAAGACCAGGATATCGGACGCCATCGCAGTGTGACTGTGGACATATTGCAGCGAACGCGGACTGAAATTGAAGTATCGGTTTGACGTGCTGAGAGCCACTAACTGAGCAGATATTTGCGTTCAAAATAGGAGAGATAATTTAGGAACACTCTGTACATGCAGCATATAATAAATATGCATAGCTTGTCCCGTAGAGATCTTGATTTGTCACGGAAAGAATGTCCACCTCGCCTTTTGATATTCCCGCTATCCGGTTATCAGGAGACACTCCAAACTATTTCTTTTTTTCGGGCTGGGGATTCAGGAAAGAGTAACTGAGAAACACCGTCTCCGTGGAATAAATCCTGGACAACAGCCAGACGCTTAAAAAATGTCAATTTCGAATATGTGCTTGATACGGGCAAGATGCATTCATGAAGCAGCAGTGCTAGCTGGTTCTTTTCCTGTGCTTCCAATTTTCTTTGTCGTCTTGATGCTTTGGAGGCCATTGACGTTCTATGGCACCCCCGGCCCTTTCCCCGTCAAAAAAGACGAATGAATCCAAAAAATTTTTTGAGGGGTGTGAGACGCTGAGCCCTCTATCACTGCCCTCTCTCTCTCTCTCTCTGCCTCTCATCTCCGAAGATCCGTCTCGCTCGGGTGGAGGTTGGAATCACTTCGAAGCCAATAAAGGTCGCGGCCCCTTCGATTCAAAAGAGAATCTCGACCTTCTTAGCGTCTGGGAAGGCTATGGAAGCATGCCACGTCTGTCGCGTTCCGTTTGGAAAGCAATTAGTCGCGATTCCAAGTCCTTCTCGCCCATGGAAACTGGTTAGATCTTCATTCCGACGGTGTTCCAAGGAACTTTGTATTATATTCATCCTGGTTCCGCATTGCATCGCGAAGAGAATACACCCCCCCCCCCCTTCGAGATACTCTCGGGGACGAGAGGCACAAGTACTCCTAAGAGTTCTGCATCATTCGTGAAAACGTTCCCGCTGAATTGCCTCTCGGCAGCGCCTGGTTGGGGTGTTGTCGCATTGGATCGACTGCGTTCTCGGCTTCGTGATTGATTTTTAATGCCTGGTCGCTTGTGCGTCATCAAGAAAGTAATGCGTTACAGATACGCCACGGAAATTTTCCTTCGAAAAGGAATTACTGTTTTCGTTGCTCCTTGCAACGTAATTCGTTACCCCTGAACATACAGTAAAGTCTAAATGTTAATAGTTACCGTAACGCGTTACTTTTACTTCGCTCCCGCCCGACATTGGAAACACGTCTTTCTTCTAATCGGAAGGAATGAGAGGCGGTAGGTCAGGGAGAAAGTGGAATGAAGCAGTCGATGAGTCCGGGTTGTGGGAAACGAAGCCAGCGGGGGACCCTCGGGAGTGCACGGCCTTTCTCTGCGAAAGCATGAAATTTACAGGGGCAGAGGGAAGCGAGAAAGCGCGGATCTCACCCGATGGGAAACGACTCCTGCATGGGATCGAGTTGCAGGTCGTGGAAGGGGGTCGGGGTGGGTTGAGCTCGAGCCTTCGCTTCATGATGGGGCGGTCTGACGGTTCGATGGAGCACTATGTTGGGGGAAATGGACGACAGGCAAGGCCGTATTTAGGGGGGGGGGGGTTCATGGTGGTCAAACCCCCCCCCCCCCCCCCCCCCCCCCCCCCCCCCCCNTGGCCTCCAAAGCATCAAGACGACAAAGAAAATTGGAAGCACAGGAAAAGAACCAGCTAGCACTGCTGCTTCATGAATGCATCTTGCCCGTATCAAGCACATATTCGAAATTGACATTTTTTAAGCGTCTGGCTGTTGTCCAGGATTTATTCCACGGAGACGGTGTTTCTCAGTTACTCTTTCCTGAATCCCCAGCCCGAAATATCTTCCTTAAAATTTTGCCATACTGCTATTCGTTGGTGTAAACGGTGCAGTACTTGGTCTTTTCTATCTTTTACAGCTTATGACTTATTAAACACTGCAGCTTACAGGAAAATCCAGATATATCACAAAGACTTCCAATGACAAGTATAAAAAAAATTGCCACAACCCATACCCCAGACCTCAACCCCCCCCGAAATGAAATCCTAGATACGGCCCTGCCGACAGGTCGACACCATTTAGTGAAGACAGGGAATGGAACATGAGATTTTTGTAAAAAAAAAAAAAAGAATCGATTAACGTGGGGAACGAAGGTTGTCGATCGTCTCGTCGTCTTCAAATGCAAGGACTGTGGTCAACTGGGAAGCTGCCTGGAGGCGTTAACTTCACTTGGGGGTTTTAAAATGTATGCATATTTAATGCTGGTGTTACGTCCGACCTTGCTCCTGCCTCGTGTTTGCATAAAATACAAATTTGTTGTAAAGATGTCGAACAAGCATTTATTCAAAACTGCAGGGCAGACCCGAAGCGAAAAGCTGCAATGTCATGTGAGAAATCTGAGAGCAGACACGACAGGTAGCGGCTTGAACTTTCTAATGCCTTCACTGTCGTATCGGAGTCATTTTATATCCTGTTTCTTCCTCCGAGTTGGTTAAGTTGGCAAGAATTTGGATTCCAGAATTTTCTGGTTTAAGCCTTGTACAAACCTGGGCTCGGCAGAGCGGAGAAAACTTAAGGACCATGAACCTATGGGAATCGAGTGTGGCGTCCTGCGATGTTCAGAGCGACTCGTGGCTGTCATCGGACTCGAGTGGGGAAACAGGGGGGTCGGGATCGGGCTTTGGGTCTGTGAGGCTCGAAGGGAGTTGGAGGCGTCGCGAGGCGTTTCCTTTCTCCACGAGGGCCTGGTCGACGAAGACGTCACGATCCGGGAGGCTGGTGTCGATCAGGGTCAAGGGAAGTCTGTCGTCGTCTTTCGAAGGCAACGATCCTTCGGGAACGACCGATACGAATTGTTTCTCGAACACCATTTCTCTGAACACAAGGATATCTTCGTCCCTCCATCCATCTCCGGACACTGGTGCTATACCTGTGAACGATCGGCATGAAATTCTTGACGACTTTTTCGCGTCACACACCCGTTGAGAAATTTTCAGTTACAAACCGGCAAGGCAGGCTTTGATGGCTTGAGCCGGAAGCTTCCTGAACTCGGCAGCCAAGGGTCGCAGGGACCCCGAGCAGAAAAAATCATTGTTGCCAAAGTCCAGGAAGTGAGCAAAGAATGTATCATTCCCCATGCACTTGCTGACAATAATGCGATACCAAATGCGATCAAAATAAAGGGCAGCGTAGCATTCTCCTTCTCTGATTGTCTCTGGCAAAAGTGGACTAGACAGTGGTGGACCTTCATAGAAACTATTCATTTTCTCCATGAGATCTTCCAAGTCCTTCCCTCCAAGCCAAGACTGCACCTGTGTTTTCCAACATGAGACCCTAAAATCAGCAATTCGTGCTTCAAGACACAGAGAGCAGTGCAATGGTAAGTTGCACAGGCTCACCACAAAATTTGACGGATTGAGGGCAAACGGGATGTGAACATCAAAATATGTGCCTGGTGGTGGATGGATTGGAGGAGGTACTCCTGATACCCCCTCAAAGGGTGGAACATCTGGGTTCATGCCCTCAGGTATGAGACAGGGTAAAGGAGCTGATGCCATGGTGAACAATTCCTTGGTGCAGCCACCACTCACTCGATTCCTTCGGCCGAGGGGCATCATCCCGTAGGCAGGGATGGAGTATGGATTGGGAAACAGGGAAGGTGGGATCATGGAAGGTATGAACATGGGTGGAGTTGGAAGCAGGGGAGGTGTTGGCAATGGAAGCCCAATGTCCAAGGGTAAAGGAAAGGTTCTCGATCCTCTGCTGCCAAGCCCCTCTAATGGCAGAGTTGGAGGGAATCCTCCTGTATGGTATTATCACTAATGATGAGTGTCATAAATCCTACCCAAATCTAGGGATGCAACTCACCAAGCAAGTAAGGTCGTGGAAGCATCAAACTAGGGTGTAGCATGTCTCACAAGTAGTGCAAGGCCACAGGGCATATACTTTCAACCAGCTAGCACATAATTTTGAGAAGGTTAAGTCTATGTGTGGTCCTCTTGGTTTTAGGCTTAGGGCAGGTGAAAGTCATTGTTGGCTGGGATTTCACCATGTTTGAGGAAAGAAGAATGAAGCACCTTTAGGATACATAAAACAGTGCTTTTATTATAGGTATATATTTCAATCTCTCACACATGCACTCCACCCAGACACGAGATCATGATGTTGCCAATTAGGTCCCTTCTTTGGTTCCTCCTCCTGTAACTGAAAAGGGGAGAAAATTTGTTATTTTCACTTGGGCATCAAAAAGAAGGGAGAATCTAATATGATATCCTCCTGCAATACACAGACATTTGCTCTTGCAGGTAAATTCCCCTTGCCTTTTAGTAAATTCTAATGAAGTGAGAGAACAATCAGTCCAGGACTTCATACTAAATGAAGGAAAAACAGAATGCACTAAGGTTTGCCTGTTGATTCTACATGTAGGTGACATGCACGATGATATGCTATATCAATGAGATAGTCATTCCCTTGGGGAAAGAGAACTTGTAGTGCCACAAAGTGAGGCTTAACAAAGACTATACTATTGAACAACCCTTGTTTTCTCTTGGCAGTAGTACTTTCATGCCCCACCTTCACTAAATGATGGTTTAGGCAGTTGCATGAAGACCTTCCCCATATTTGAAAGAGCATTTGAATCCAAACAAAATGTTCTCCCCAGAGGTCATTCCATTAAGCCTACACTATCCATAACTGTGAATGAATAGGGGCTACAGCACTGTCAGAGCTGGTCTAGTCTGAGCAAGATATCTGCAAATACTAATAAATCATAATAGTCTATGCTGCCACTTCAGCTTAAGGAAAACATTCGAGTTTTAACTCGAATCACAGAATCGAGTCTCAGAGGTAGAGGACATGAAATTGCAAGAATGCTTGAATAAAGCCCATCACCAAAGTACTATATTTCCATTTGAAAATAGTAGTAAAAGTAGACTGCACTATTTTTAAGTCCTTACTTTGGCCTAATCTTATTAATTATTTATTATTCCTCAGTGCTTCCTTCAACAATATTGGTAAGGTAGAGACAGTGATCTCTATAGTATAGACCAAAATAATAAGACAAAATATTGACAATTTCACCATTAATGCATGGATTCATAATCAGATCTGGTTCATTTTCTGCATGTATCATGCCACTTCATTTGAGAAGTCAAACCGCTCAGCAGTTTGACTTCTCAGAGCTCAACTCTTTGCTCCACAAAAGCCTTCATCAAAACACACTAAGGCATGTCGCAATAAAGGCCTTTGTTGCTGAAAGTTTGGCAGCTGGACTTTACTCTTTTCTATGAAAGCATTCTCCTTTGATATTTTGCTATGCATTTGTCTCCAGCCATTCATATATATCAAACTCTGAGCTGGATTTTAAAAAAATGTCATACCTTTGTAAGAGTACTCAAGAGCTTGAGAAATACTCCTCATATCACCCTCAATTGACTTGGCCCAGTTCTCCACATCTCCAAGCTCCTTGAGAGCAGTGCTGAAGGTCTCCACCATCTGAAGCCAAAGCTGAGTCTGTTTGGCAAATGTTGCAGCATGCTGATTCAGTTGCTTTGCCTCCACATCCAACTTTCTTTGATTCAAGTAAGCCTGTGCTACCCTGAAACACAATAATTCAAAATGGTAATTAACTAGGAAACAGGAACATAAAATAACCTACGAGATGTCCGTGTATTATCTTCCCCTGTTCTGATAACAAGCTGATTTTTCACTCAGATACTTTATATATCATCTACTTTCATCAAGTCACTGAAAATGTGCAACAATCAAATCAGTCATATATCTTTTGAAGGGGACAAAAACTAAAACTAAGTCAGTGCACAGGGACCACTAAATGTTATGGTTTATATTATCAAGGAAGGGCAACCAAGGTTGGATGTTCCAATAGCAACAACTACTCCCTGACTGAGCTTTACTATATTTCAACCACTAAACATCACATAATAAAGACTATAATTTTTGTCTTGTAATGTGATCACAATTCCAGTTCTCATGTTCAACATGTCAGGCTATTCATTGATCAATAAGAGAATTGAATAGACTTTAAATTATATTTAGTTTCCAGAGTGTTTAGTTAGAAGATGAAAAAATAGCCATATGGTAATATAGAAACAGCAGCTCAGAATTATTAGTCTCTTTGACAACTAATTTAAAAATATTCTTAACCCTTTGATGAGTATGCCCATAAATAGATATGGTTTCAAAATGTTTACAAAATTTTGACCAAGTTTTGTGTAAATTACCCTTTTAGAGTTCACTAGTTATTTCCTTTTCACACAATACAATCAACTATTACCTTCCATGTGATGATCATAAACGTTCTAGATATGTGTTGTTGGGGGAACTCCAAAAAAATTTCATCAAAACCTCCTTGGAGTGCAAGGAAAACTCACTTCTCAAAGGGATAAAGCACCAGAGAGCATGGAGTCATCACAGGTGCTATCTTGCCCTTAGGATAATGATATCTCGATCAATTTTATCCTTTCTCTTTTCCTTCACTGATAAGCACCACAAGGGATAAAAGATCTTGTTCCAAATGCATTGGAACAAGATCTGAGCTTTGCAATAATAAAATCCCAGGATATCCAAGAATATGAACTAACCCAACGTTGAGGTGATCTACTAATGCTTGGGTCAGAACACCTGCAGCAGCTATAGCATCCTTTCTTCTCCGCTCTGTAAAGGAAAACATAGTAACAGGTATTTATAAGTCCAGCAAATTACTTGGAACAAGTCCTTTAACCAAAATCAACTCTCATTTAAATATTTCAAAAGTATGATACTTATATGTTGGGTTTGCATGGCTACTGACCATTCATCAGTAAAAGTTTTGTTCACAAGCCATCATTTAAAATTTGTGGAGGATTCTCATTTACATTAACTCCCTATTTTTTTATGTGTTCCACAGCAAAGTCATGAGGTCACAGTTCCTCCTTCAGAGATGGAAGTCACTTTATGGATTTGACTCATCATTACATTCCTATTGCTAATGATGACTGCAATCACTAGGTGTCTTCCAAGCACCAATGACAAGTGCCAGGGGAAGTGAGAAAGTGAGTTCAATTTCCAAAAAATTACAAAGGTGAAGGCACTGAACTTTGCATTTACAGTTAGAGCTGACTAATCAATTTCTGTGATAAAAGATACAGTAGGTGCTGCATTCTGTAATTATCTTGACTATTATCTCCTCTGATAATTGTCAGCAAATAAACAAATCTGGGTTTGGTGATAATTTCTTGTGAAGAAATGTGTTTTCACAAGAAAAGTGCTTCAACAAAATAAAACAAAGCAAAGGCTATGATGTTGGTCGAATGACCAATGTCAAGAGCGTTAGCCCATTCGTGCACAGCATTGCTAAGTTCAATCATGTACGAAGAGCTTTTACGAAATCCATGGAGTCTGTCGAGAAAAAGGTGGGTAAAGGATTAACTTTAACCTACCTTGTTCTTCTTTCCTTGTTTGCTGCTTGAGCTGGTGTTCTTTGATGAGTGAGGACAACATTCTTCAAGTTCGAGGTAAACGTCAGGCCATCGTAATGACTCGGTCTAGTCTAGTTGGGTTAGCTATCACGTGGAGCCCTGGCGGCTGCCATATTCCCACCCTTTCGACGCCTTGTTTCGCTTCATTGTAAAGTAAAGAATAGCAGATTTCTTGTCCAGTTCCTTCATATCTGCATATTATGAGAAAATTTAACTTCTTATATGCAAATACGTGTATTTTTCACTTGATTTGGGGGTCGGAATTCCCCAGAAACTGTTGGCTATCCCACTAGCAGAGATTGGTCCTACACTGTGCCCTTTTCAGAAAGATGGCTCCAGCCACCGGTGTCAGATTGGCCAAAATCACGAGCAGCGGATATGTAGTCCAGACCATCCTCTTTGACGTGCTAGCGTAGGCCTAGTGGTCTCCGTGAACTTAAGTGTAAGTCTGGGCTAGTAGCGTTTGGGCTGCATTTCTCCTAACCCGCTTTAAGTTAAGAAGTGCTTTTTCAGATTGGAACCTCCCCGTGCAACAACGAATTCCTTAGTGACACAGCGAAGCTTTACTCGTATTGATAACTTATGTCACCAGATTCCCCGCCACAGCTGGTATGAATCTCAGGAAGTTGTTTAGTTTCATAAGTACTTCGACCCACTATTTATTTCTTAGGATAGGCTTAATTTGGTTTACTTACTACGTTAATTTCTCTCTATGCTACAGTTTCCGCGATTCTAATTGAGCCAGTGCTGACTATTTTATCGAAGGCGAAGGTCTAATTGATGTTTATATTATGTGTTCATTTGGTGATGATTTTAAGATATTATTTTTACACGACCTAGCATTGAGAATATGCCTCCCATTTGATGTTAAAGACCTATATTATGAGAAAGGGTGAAATTTAAAGGTAAGACATGATCAGAAGCAAGAGAGTGACTTGTAAAAGGCAAAACTATAAAAGGTGAGACTATAAAAAAAAATTGTTTTCCTATATAACAATTTAAAAAGGTATGCATTGCACATCTAGGGTCTTCATCAGTCTGGTGGACACCTACCTGTACAGACGAACACTGGCTACCATAGTTGGTGGCCAAAAAAACTATTTTTCTGCTCTTATTTTGCCTTCAGCTCTTTGTGTATGCATGAGCTGTACCATATTATCTCCACAACAACTGTGACTGCTTCTATGTGAATGCACTCCCATGGGACATATATCAATAGAGAGGTGATCCATTCATGACCAAAGGATTGAAATAATAACTGATGTACCCAACTGGCAATTTGGCCATATCACACTATCTTGCCTTGCAAAGAATGTCACCCAATCTTGCCCTCTCAAGATCCACCCCCTCCATGGACACTTCTTTTTTCCACACATTGCACCTCAGGATCAGATAAGCTAACCATTGTTCTGAACTATTCTACTCCAGTTGGTAAATTTTGAGGCAGTTGACACTATACATTCACCTTTTGGCACATCCTTTAAACCAGAGACTCCCAAAATCCAGTGTATGCATACAGCCCAAAACAATCTATTTTGTGATTTGGGATAATTTTAAGTTTAGGCTGAATCTAGTAAGATCCTTGCAGTGGTTTTCTCAGACTATTGTTCATAGACCATAAATTAATGGGTTTATTATAATGGTTCATTGCTGCAGGGATTTCATCCAAGTTGGTCACACTCCACACACACGCAATCTGCAGTCACCTGCAAAAAATGTGTATTGCGCACTATGTGGGAACCCTGGGGTACACCAGATTCAACATTGAAAGGATTGCTGAGATGTAAGTTGTCACTTTGATCAATTAAGTAAACTCTTAGTATAATTCAATTTGAAAAATCTCCAGTCCCACAGTAAAACTTTCATGAAGTTTATATAGTGGCTGATAACATAGGATAGATCTAACCTTATCTCATCTTGTTTGTCCTCCAATCAGACTTTGACATACTGAAGTTTTGCCAACATGTGAACAAGACTTGAAGTCATAACATCCAATTCATGAGTTTGTCAACATTTCATATATTTCCTGATGTAGAAGATATGTACATTTTTATATCAAATTCAAATTCAAGGCTCTTCTATTTCAACTCATTTCTTCCAAGTATAGAAATACATACTTTTCAACCCAATTTTAGGGCTTTGAACTTATTCTAACTCATTGTTCTAGTACTGACCTCAGAACTATGAAAGTCATAATCTGGAGCTTTGTTGGTGGCCCTATATTTTTGGTCTCTATTCTCCAAACAACACATTTTTTTATGAGGGCCAGGGGAGGCAGAAGCAATTGTTTCCTCTTTTCCCTAACATATTTCTACCTATGATCGAAACTAAATTTTTAGACAGCTTTCTCTTCTGTGTATCATACCTAGTTCCAAAATAGACTTATTACTATGAAAAATGGATGGGGTTGTGCTGACTCAACATGCACTTTCAAAAGATTAAGTATATAAATAAACACTGACAACATTTATCATTCTGCATCCCTGATTGTGGTTCTCGTCCTTATAGTTTCTACACCTGTGCTTCATTCCTTAATACAGATTTGAGCTAGAGTGCATGAATTTCTTTCTCCTGCTCTGTGGCTTCCTTTTTCTTGTAAACTTAGATATCACTAAGTATTTTCATTTAGCCTCTACTATGTTATCCTTTGTTACTATTCTCTGTGATGCTCAATCCTAGTTCTTCCTTCCCACATCAGAATGGGAGAGGAGTGAACAAGTGCAGCAGACTTGTGCAAGTTTGAGATGAAATGCAGGCTTCAACAGGTGACATCCAAGTGAATGGAGTTGATTCATATGAAAAAGTGGTGATATTAGATGCCGGTTCACAGTATGGAAAAGTCATTGATAGACGTGTCCGTGAGTTGCAAGTGGAAAGTGAGATCCTACCTCTTGATACACCTGCATACACCATAATGGAAAAGGGCTATAAGTGAGTTGTTTTTTGTGAAGACTTTCATCTAAAAATATGGTATATATATTTTTTAGTAGTTTCAGCTTTTGATGAGTACTGTTTTTCTGGAAATCTACTTTATATGAGCTGTGGGATAAGGCTGTTCACCCCATCAACAAAGCAAAAGAGAGCAGCAAAAGTGTAACTGATCCATAAAGGTTATATATAGTCTATATCCTGAATCCTTTTGCAGCAGCATTGTATGCTGTCCCAGAGGACTACTATGATTAGCACTCGTCAACTGATGATTAAGAGATTCCATATTTTATGGAGGGGAGGTCCTGAAAAGGAAAGTGGTTGAGTTGAGAAGGCTTTGCCCCCCCCCCCCCTGCAAAAATTCCCCATTGTCAATATTATTGCTCTCATTTGTCACCATGACAGTGTCACTTATAAATCTCATTCCCCTTTTACTTTGACAGCCTTTCAATTGGCACAAGGATTCAGGATATTGACTGTATGACATTGTTGCTGAATGGTGCTAACTTAAATTCCATCTTGACAGGTGGTGTTCCAGATTGTCTATTTCAGATTCTGAAATACTTTTTTATTTTCTGAGAAAGTTCTTAGCTGAATCAAGCAGCTAATCTTTGGAAAACATTCCTTGAGCCTTTTCATGATCTCTCAACTCGACTCCTGTTCAATGTGTTGTTCCAGCCAAACTTCATAAATGCAACCAATAGAATATGGTATGGTTTCAAGTTTAAAAAAATCAAATAGAAGTAAGTAGCCATGTCATGAGTATTCAGGAACCCCTTAGAAAAGTCCCAGTTTTGGATTTGGACTTCACTTTGGGTTATAAACCTCACACATTTGTATCCTCAAATTTTACATTACAGATCTGTAAGCTAAGCTGAGGTTCAAGGGAAGCTGGTTGATTGATGACCTCTCTGAAAGCGTAAGTCAGTATTGTCTCTGGAATAAGAGGAAGGGAGGAGAGAAGAGTCCACCCATGGTCCTGGGTGGATTGCATAAAAGTGACTAGCATAAAGAGCTTTAAACCTCCTTTAGCTCAGCTAAATTAGGTTAAAAGCTCCATTATAAAGCTAAAGTCAATTTTATTCAATCCACCCCATCTCTAGACCAGTTTTGACAGTAGGGTTGCCAAATGTTCCAATTTAGCTTGGATGTGAATTTTCTGTTCTTATCCCATATTCAGGCAAAGGATGAGATTATGCTGAATTCTTGCTAAGTGCCCTGATTGCCCCAATTTCAATAAATCATTTCATGAAATTTATTAGTTAAGATTATGGCAATTAATGTAATCAGTGTTGATTTCAGCTGAAATTTTATTTTTTTCTCACCTAATTTCATTATTTAATGTCTTGAGGTTGTGCCAGATGTCACTGGTTTGAGGTAAGTGAATCTGGCAACATAATGCAATAGCAGTGCCATCATCCACAAAAAGTGGTGTATATGTACACTCCATCAGGTTTTGAGGTGTCATTGCACACCTGCAGTTAATGTTGCTGTCTCATTGGATTGTATCTTGATTTGAAACATCATCATGTCATGATGTAAGTAAGAGGGTTTAAGAATACCCAAAACATGATCAAAGGTATTTAAGAATAAAATCTCATTTTGATCTCCATATACCCTCATGGGATCCTCTAGAGTACTGGTGGAAATTTTCAAATCTTAAATCTATTTTAGGCCAGTTCTTAATGTCCTGTTTCATGATGACATGATAGTATGGAATCACCCTCAATTCAAAAACCAACTTCCCGAAGTGGTAACTCGTAGCTGTAATACTAGAATGATCAAATCCTCTAAACAGATTGAGCAAGCAGAGACTACAGAGCCTGTTGAAACCACATAATAAAAATTTCCTATATTGCAAAAATGTATGTCATCATTTGCATTATTTGAGTGATTCTGACCTGTGTGATCTTTCTATTCACAGGGCCATCCTGATATCAGGTGGACCAGGATCTGTATATTCTGAGGATGCTCCTCAGTATGATGGGGATATATTTCGCATCGGCATCCCTGTTTTGGGTTTGTCTCTTGATTTCTTCACTGTAACAGTTGACAACTATGCTCATCGTGACAGAATTTTTAATGAAATTTATTTTTCAGGGATTTGCTATGGCATGCACGTGATGAATCGTGAATTTGGAGGAACTGTCACCAAGTCAGAAGTCAGAGAAGATGGCCAATATGAAGTTGAAGTTGACACTCGTTGTGTCCTGTTTCAGTGAGTCTTCCTTAAGTTTTTGGCTGTTGAATATGTCTTATCTGATCATGAAATTCATCATCACCACCACCCCTTTCCCTCCATACTTTTATCTTTAGAAACCTTGAAAAGAAGCAGGATGTTCTGCTCACTCATGGCGACAGTGTTGACAAGCTAGCAGATGGTTTCCGAATCATTTCGTCTTCTGCTTCGGCCGTATCGGGAATCGCCAACGACAAGTTGCACCTCTATGGACTTCAATTCCATCCTGAGGTTACAAGCAATTCATTCTCAATCTCGATGAGAAAATTGCAATCCAACTGTCTTAATGGCAGATGGTCGTCATCCTTTTCTTGCATTGGATTGTACAGGTTGATATGACAGAAAATGGAGCTAAAATCATGAAGAACTTCCTTCTGAGTGTGGCCAATGTGACTCCAAACTACACAATTTCCAATAGAGAACACCAGTGCCTCTCCTATATCAAGGAAGCGGTTCAAAATCGCAAAGTCCTCGTGAGTTCCTTTATGCTTAAGAATTCACAGGGTGATGGCTCCTGCCCTTTCTTCCAGACATTCTCGTAATATCCCGAATCCTAAATGTTGCATGTGTTCACCAAACGATCCTTTTGTTCATCCCGAGCAGATGATGCTGAGCGGAGGGGTGGATTCTACGGTGTGTGCGGCTCTTCTCTCCCGTGCCCTCAAGCCGGAGCAGGTGATGGCCTTGCATATAGATAATGGTTTCATGAGGAAGGGGGAAAGTCAGCAGGTTCTGGACTCGCTGACCAGCCTCGGTCTCAAAGTCAAGGGTGAGACGGTCGACCGTGTTCTGTTACCGTCCAGCCGGAGTAGAGGATTTGATCTGTGACCCAGTCGCTCCCCTTTTCAGTTGTGAATGCATCGAAGACCTTTTACGATGCAACGACATCTGTTCCACTGGACTTGGATGATCCCAATTCAAGAAGGCGAATCACTCAAGCTTTATGCAGAACCTGTGATCCCGAGGACAAGCGCAAGATCATCGGGGACGTCTTTGTCGAGGTTAGTGCCGTGTTGCAAGTTGCTTTTTCGCTTTTGCCCCTTAGCCACGATTTATTTCAATTGGAAAAAGAAAACCATTCAAACAGCGATTGCTATTGCGCAGAAATGATTTATCGGCTTCTCTGTTCCAGGTCGCCAACGATGCGATGGCAGAATTAAATCTGAACCCAGAGGAAGTTTACCTGGGCCAGGGGACTCTGAGGCCGGACCTGATCGAGTCAGCTTCCCACATAGCCAGTCATGCAGCCGATGCAATTAAAACCCATCATAACGATAGCGATCTCGTGCGGCAGCTCCGGCTCGCCGGGCGTGTCGTGGAACCTCTCAGGGATTTTCACAAAGATGAGGTCAGTTGGAATGCTCTTCCATTTCGGTATTGAATATTCCTAATATAGGCACCTTGCATTGTATAGTAATCGATGATAGAGTGGGACACGACGTACTGGTACTCTACCACGAGCTTACTTGTGCCCCTAATGACCGGCAGGGAGCAAAATTCGTAATTTTTTTTTTCTTGGACGAAAGTCCAAAGGCTCGTTGCCGGCATTTCAGAACAAGAATGAATCCTTTCCGTCCCGTTGACCGGTGAGACCCGCATCGCTCTTTTCCCTGTGGTGTGCCGATGACGGGTCTCGCCCTTCCGTCCATTTCAAACTCGATATGGCAATGCCGCCGCTCGGCTGACTGTTGGCAGTCGGCCGGTCGCCTGTTCCGTCGTTCTGGTGCGAGTCGATTCATCGTGCTCTGGCTGCAGCAACCCAAGCCTGCAAATCATATCCGCCACGGAAAGTGTTTAGGAAACGGGGGCTGTCTTTTCGTCCACCGGAAAAGGGAGGGAATTTTGCGCGATCCGAAGAAAAAAGGCAGCAGAGATCGAAATCGGACTTTTTCACAGGCTCATATCTGTGTCTCTTCCTTCATTCGATGGATCGTCCGAGCTGGATTCATGCCGCTTCGAAAGGTTTCATTCATCGCGGAGATGCTCTTAGGCAACCACGACACAGCATACTATGGATGGAGAGAAGACTCTGGGAGACTTCGAGTGCTGCAGCTCTTAAATGCTTTTACTCCCTCTCCCGGATTTTTTAGGGTTTTTTATGCGCTCTCGATCGATACAAAGATGGTCCCCTCCCCGCCTTTCGATCGATACGCAGATGGGGTCCCGTCTTACTAGTGTTACACGCGGGGACGCGTGGCTCCCCCTGGGGGGGGGGGGGGGACAAGGACTCTCAAGGGCACTCGTGTCTCTTTTGGGGGTTCTGAAAGGATTCGAGGCTTTGGGGTCGCTCGTGTAAGAACTTTTTCTCCTAACCTTCAACTTTTTTATAAGTAAGTTACCCGTAAAGGAAAATTCCATTATCCGCAGAATCGAGACTCATGGAATGAATTTTTGAATGGTTCGAGCTGACTCGAAACTCGATTTTGGACGAGTTGAGTGTATGTAAATGTGGAGGTACGGATCGATCGGCCGCGAGATCCGAGACACCCCGGAAGGGGCAAGGGGGGAGAGGGGAGGGGCAATTTCCGACCCCGCCGCCCTTCAATCGTTTGATGCGAGGGGGGTCGGCCGAAATCGTTGAAATGAAGCGATCGGTGAACCGTTCCCGCCTTCTCGCTTCCCTGATTTTTTTTTTTTTGCGAGGGGGGAATCGTTTTTTTCTCCCCTCCCCTCTTCGCCGGTTACAGAAACCGCTAAATAGAGTTACGGTACACCAACCTGGAATTTTTTGGAGAGACCGCGACGCCCCACCCTATACGGTAGTTCTCGCAGTGAAAGATTTAAGAAAGGAGGAATTTTGCAAACGTCGAAACGAGATCTCCCATCGTCTTACCGGAACCGAGGAAATAAACCGGTACCTCGGCCGAATGCATCGTGTTTCGGGAGAGTGTCGGACACGACATCGTATTAAATGTGACGGGGGTCCTCGGAACGTACGAGAGTGAGCTTCGCTCGCTTTGTTTGGTTCGTTGGGCGCAGGATGCAGTTGGTCGAGTGCGTTTCGCAGCCGAACACGCCCGGCATCGTCGATGCAGAGACGTGGGCGGCGGCCTGCCTCGGCGAAGGCATTGCTTCCAACCAGTGTGACACGTTTCACGCTCTGAATGATCCTGTCAGAAGCGGCGGACTTGGCGGCGTGCGCCTCCGCCTCGGTGTGACGCGAAGGGCGATCGAACCGACGAGCTTTCATCACGATGTGATGGCTCTGTGGCGGTTTGAATAGACGAAGCTCGGTATCGTCTGCGGAGTGGTGAAGCCTCGGACCGGTGCTGGAATCGCGTGCAAGATGACTTGATGGTTTTGGACGGTGGAGGAAGAATCCCGCTCGGTATGCTTCCATCGCGAGAAATCAATCGAATCGCGAAATCTCTTTTCGTGCCATGTATACTGGCGACCAGGACAAAAGCGACATTCGTTCGCTGGCTGGTAATTTGATCATAATATACAGATAAGCAGCAGCAAAAACTTAATGGATAACACTGGTAACTAAACCACCGCTTCTCATCACTACCTACAACGTATGCATTGTAAAGATTCAGATGACAATTTTGATACCATTTAGAAGTGAGGTAATGGTTGCAGACAGCTTTCCACGAGATGCCTTTGTATGCGTGTCTCGTGCTGCCGGGAGGATTGGAGATGGCTCTGTGAATTCACGTATCGACAGGAGAGCTGCGGTTGGCATTTTTCGCACGACGATTTCGCTTCCTCGCGAAGGGTACTTTCGCTGCCGTCTGTTTCTCGGGCGTCGACGAGAGGACGAGGCTCGTGAGGGTCGGGACGTGCAGGGGAACCAGACGTCCTGCCCCTGCCTTGGGGGGGCGCTCTCTCTTCTGTACGGGGATTCGGGCCTTTCTCTTTCCCGGTCGAACCGAACGTTTCTTTCGGGTTCGTCCGGTTTGGATTGGGAGTCCGTGGGCTTCTCGCTCCTCTCGCCTGGGAGAGACTCCAATTCGTTCCCTCGTTCTTGCGCTGCGATTGAGTTTGTGCCGAAAGAGAAAGCGTGTGAATGAGTGCGAACTATCCCGGATTGGAATTGCTCGATCATCGAAGACTTTCGTGTGGCATCGCCGAAGTTTGGAGGGGTGTTGAAATGAAGGCGTCCACGAATAGGACATGTTCTTCGTCCTCTTGCTGTCTGGTGACTCTCCCTGCTTTTCTGTGCCGGACGCATCAGATTCACCGCTGACTTTGCTAGTGCTTGTCGAATCTCCTGCATCATCCGAGAGTTGTCCTTTGCCTGAGCTCGAATTTCCTCAAGTGCCAGCGTGGTGTCTTTATCGTGGGAAGTGTACTCGAGGAGGTTATGGACCTCGTGCACTTTTGCCTCATTTCTTGAGGAGGCAGCTTGCGATGTCGGCCAATTGGCTTTCTTGATTTTCTTGAATTCGAACGAGTCTTTGAGCGGCAGCCGTTGAACGGTTGAACTTTTGGTTCGATGCGCTCAGGTGGGAACCCATCCCGTGGGTTCGTCTCGGTCAGTTTACGACTGGCTTTGGCTCTGATCGAGAAACGGGCATTTGAGTTGATTTCTAGCACTTCGTGCGCCTCCTATCGCATGAATAAATCTGCTGGGTGCATGTACATAGGGGCACCTGCATTGCATTGCTTAGCTTGTTCCATCGGTCGATTCGGGCTCGTTCTCGTGACAGGTGTCACTTCCTTCGTTGTTCTGGAGTTTTTGTTGTCCATCTATAATTGCATGAAAAACTGCAGTGAGGTGCTATACAAGACCTGCCAAGTGTTCCTCGGACTCGAAGAGTTTTGTATTCAAACCACATTGTCTTCTGATTCTGATTTTGCCCCAGATGAGTTCCTATGTGCACCTGAAGAACAAGTGAAGGAGACTCGAAAGCGTCCTAAGCTTCTCTTGCATGCAAGTGTTGTCCATCACGAACAGTAAGGCCTGGAAAAAGGAAATAGAATGAAGGAAGCAAGACCGAACCTGCTACCTTGTCAGCCAGTTAATCTCCTAGCTAGTAGCATGCCCAGAAAATCTCAATGGGGAGAGTGGGTTGACATGTGAAAAATTGGTAACCTATGCTGTACTGCATATATGGCTAAATTGAAAAATTTTTGAGAATCGATATTCTGTAAAATGTATCCCAAGTGGGGGGTTATGACCTCCAAATTCTCTTGGGCACACCACTGCTCCTAGCAGCCAGATGATGTCATTCTTGGATAACTTGTTAAATTTGCCAATGTTGTGCACTCGGCACTCAACATTGCTGATTTGAGTATCATCTTGAGAAACACTAAAGTGGTTGTAGTGTGGTATATGATGGGGGGAAGAGAATTGGCTTAAAAGTGTTAAGTGGCACATCCAAATGAAATTTATTGCAGCAAGTTACTGACTTAAAGTTTGGCAAAATCATCATATTTAATTGCTCTCTCAAGGCTCATGCTGATGAATTTTCTTTTTTTCTGCCTGTTTTTAAGTATTCAATTATTTGCATGTATGAATATAACCAAAAGAACAACCAAATATTTATTACTGTTAATATACAAGGTCTGTTCAAAAAGTATCCGGACTGGGTGTTTATTTTTAAAATAAGGTCACGCTCGGAGTTTTGACTGTGCTCATGTCTTTGCATGTCGAGCCAACAAAGATAAAGGTTTTTTGTCTCGCAGCGATTTTTACGGTGTCGGAAGGTACCAAGCAACGTGTTTGTATTACATTTTGTTTTAAAATTGGGGAAACGGCCAGTGAAAATTTTGATTTACTCAAAGTAGGTGGTGATGATGCTATGGCCCGTACACACGTTTTTGATTGTCGACTGCTGCTTGCGACGGAACCGGAGTGAAGAGTCCTTCGTCCCCACGACCAAAAAAAAGCGCGACAAGTGCGCAGTAAAACTAGGGTCATGTTACTGGCTTTATTGACTGTGAAGGTGTTGTGCACCTTGAGTATGCTCCACAGGGACAAACAACCAACAAGGAATTTTATATTGAAGTTTGAAACGTCTACGTGGAGCAGTTCGGAGGAAACGGCCCCAGAAGTGGGATTCCAGAGACTGGATGCTTCATCACGATAACGCGCCCTTTCACTCTTCCCAACTTGTCCAGCAATTTTTAGCCAAAAACGATACCCTCCAAGTACAGCAATCTCCATACTCGCCGGATTTGGCTCCATGCGACATTTTTTTTTGTTTCCGAAGCTCAAAAAGACCCTGAAAGGATGATGTCGAGACCTTTCAAAGAAATTCGACGGAGCAGCTTTGGGTCATCCCGAAAAGTGCTTTCGAAATATGTTTTAAAGAGTGCAGATCGTTTGGCAAAGTGTGTCGCTTCAGAAGGAACGTACTTTGAGGGAGATTAAGCCCCAAACCCTGTAAGAATCATATTCTGTCCATAATCGCACCAGTCCGGATACTTTTTGAACAGACCTCGTATTCTTTGGTGAATTGCTTATAAGGAACCTTCAGTTTGGTCATAGCTGAAGGGTATTTTTAGTACTCTTACAGTAGCATCATGGTCACTCTTACTCTGATGTCTGTGTTCTTGTCTTTCTCGATGATTTTGATTTTGATATGATTTTGATGGTGATGCTCTCCATCTGGCATCGTAGGTGAGGCAGATAGGAGTAACGTTGGGTCTACCATCGTCCATCGTCCAGAGGCATCCGTTCCCGGGACCTGGCCTGGCCATTCGCGTTCTCTGTGCTCAAGAGCCCTTCATCGACAAGGGCTTCTCGGAGACGCAGGTCCTCGTTCGCATCATCGTCGATTATCATCAGAGTCTCGTGAAGAAGCACGCCCTCCTCAACCGCATCGACAATGCCACGTCTCAGGACGAGCGCGAACTTCTCCTCAAGATCTCTTCCTCTCGGCAGATGGCAGCTACACTACTTCCCATCAAGTCTGTTGGAGTCCAGGTAGCAACTGCTCCCTGAAATTTCATGGATGGGGTTAAAAAGAGCTCATTTCTTCATTCCTCAGATTATAAGCCCTCCTTTTATGGCATAATCTGTTAAGTGGAATGTAATCTGTTTCTGGAATCTTCCTTTTTTGGTGTGGAAAGGAAGATTCCATGCTGTTCGTGGAAACATTTGGTGTGTAAAGGTTAAGGTATACATTATGATGAGGAATAGTCACCATAGGTAGAGGTTTGCTTCTATTGCTTTCACTACATTCAATTATCTCATGCTGAAATGCATGAGGGTGAGAGATGAAATTCCGATTAAATTTCTGATGTCATTTTGTGTATTGCGATCAGGGAGACCATCGGACATACAGTTATGTTGTGGGAATCTCGACGAACGGGGAACCAGACTGGGAAGCACTTTCTTTCTTGGCTCGACTGATTCCCCGAATTTGTCACAACGTGAATCGAGTGGCATACATCCATGGTGGCATGACCAAGGACCCAGTCCATGATATCACCCCAACCTGCCTCACTCACAACGTCCTGGCTATCCTCCGCCAGGCAGATCATGTCGCCCATCAGGTATCATCCATCATGAGACCTTGAAGAAATGAAACTCACTTTTCCATGATCCTTGAGCACACATTTTTCCCTTTAATCCAGATTCTGGGGAAGTTCAACTGCTATGATTCAGTGAGTCAGATGCCAGTGGTGCTAATCCCTGTTCACTTCGACCGGGACCCTTTGTATCGCGTCCCATCTTGCCAGCGCTCCCTCGTCCTCCGCCCTTTCATCACCAGGGATTTCATGACGGGAATCGCTGCCATCCCTGGGAAGCATCTCCCACTTGAGGTACAGTTCGTTTACATTTTGCTTTGGTGATTATAAATTCAGATAAGGAAATCAAGCATATGTTTACTTCTCCTCTCCATGCAACTGGATTTCTTTTTGATAAAACTGGGGAAGTCTTTAAAATTCCACATTTTTTGACTCACTGTTCTGTTTCTTTCATTGGGGCACTGATGTTTTTGAGGCCCAGTATGAAGACTAGTATGAATGATGACTAGTATGAGGCCCAGTATGAATTAGATTGGATTGAAAAGGTGGAAAGATGCCTCCATATGACATACAGTATATGAATAATAGGGATGAAAATCACAATGAACCTGGCAATTTTCTGCCCTGTTTTATCATATTTCAGAGGGTATAACTTGAGATGGTAAAAAGTTTCCAATACTGCCAAAGTGAAAACTTGCCCTAAAATGTTGAGAACTTTCTTTAAAGATACATTTTCCTGTTCTTCAGGTGGTGAATGCAATGTGCTCGGAGCTAGCAGGTATCCAGGGAATATCCCGTGTTCTCTATGACCTCACTTCAAAGCCTCCAGGTACAACAGAATGGGAATGATGACCCAAGATGGATGTATCTTTATCATCTGTTCCCTGTTTGCCTCTCTGTTTGACCTTCTCTTTGCATTTCCTCCCCTTGCCTTTCTTCTCCTCACTCTCCTGTCCTCTTAGCCTTCCCTTTCCAGTATTTTGTGGTTGGAATGAATGAATGAAATGATCTAATATGAAACTGTGGGGTCTCTGTCATTTGGATGGGCTTGGCATCCAGCAAAGAAGGTAGCTCTGTTGCCAGTGGTGGCAGCAGTCAATGACTGGTGTCATTGACCCTGATTGGTAATTCTTGGGACTTTATTCATGAATCTGTTTCATTGTTGGGGATCCACACTCCAGTATTCTAAAGTTAAGTTCAGGTGGTTTTTTTTTTTTAAATAGAAAATGCAATGTCAAAGGGAAGAAATGAGTGAAAGAGAACATACATGTCAGTATTGTCCCAAGAAAGGGACGTACGAATGTCCACGATGCGGAGTGCACTACTGCTCGGTCCCCTGCTACAAAAATGCCAATCATCTGGCTTGTTCAGAGCAGTTCTACAAGAATTGCTTCCTGGATGGCTTGAAGGATGTCCAAAGTGGTCCAGAATCGCAAAAGCAGATGATGGAGATCCTTCACCGGATGCAAGATGCAGAAGCTGATGAAAGTGATGACACGGGTGATGTGGAGGAAGACATTACTGATCGAATGGAAGGCATAAATTTGAACGACTCTGAAGCCGTTTGGTCCCGTCTTACCGGTACGGAGCGGGATACCTTCCAGGCCTTGCTTCGAACAGGTCGTATTAAGGATCTCGTCCCCCGAGGGCATTGGAAACCCTGGTGGGAAGAGCGACATCCAGTTGAAGAGATTGGAAAATCACAAGCCAATAGCTGGAAGTCTCATTGTCCTGCCATTCGAAAGCAACCACCACTGTCTGCTTTGAAGGTCAAATCTCCTTCTCCTCATGTTGCTTGGAACGTAGTGAATCTCATCTATGCATATGCCTATGTGGTGCGGCTGTATCACGGGGACCATAGAGAGCCAGAGTTCATTGAAGAGGCTGTCCATGGACTTTGGGTGCTTTCTCCATGCCTTTCAGCTAATCGGGTGTTTGCATCTGCCTCTGAGGCTGTGAAAGTGCCACAGGCAAGTTTGCTAGACCATCCATGGTTGACCCCTGATGAGGACAGAAAGGAACTTCCCCGGCGGACCGAAGACGACACGTTGGCCATCCTCCGTGGACCCAACGAGCGAGAACTGCTTTACTATGCCACTTGTGCCTTGTCTGATTTCCATTTCCTGCTTCATCAGATAAAGAAGAAATACAAACTTCATGGGATTTCAGCCAGTGAATTGAAGGCAGCTTTGCATAAACTTGATTATCACTTATCTTGGCTCCAGGACCCAAGTGAAACAATTGTTTTAAGAACACTGGCTGAATTGTGAAGCAATATGAATTCTTGAATGAATTTATCCATCCTCCTTGGCTAGATCAATGTTTGGCATCTTGACATTTATGGCATACAGGTGCCACATGGGATATCATGTGGGCATGGAATAGGAAAATCCCTTGATTTCTCCTATAACTTCAACCTGTAGCTCCCCTGTCAATTTGTAAAGGACCAGTCACTATTTTAGTGCATTACTCCCTGGACACATACTAAAATGTGTAATTCTGAATGGAAGTGCTTTCTTCTCCCAGCTAGGTCACTGAGAAGTCTTTCATAGACTAGGGTTTTTGAACAAGATGAAGGAATTACATGGTGCAATGAGGGGATCATGTGACACATTTGTGGTGATGGGAAACTGCACATCACATGGGGGAGTGGTATTTGGGAAAAACTCAGATCGGCCTCGGGATGAAGTCCAGGAGATCGTCTACGTCCCTGGTCAGGATCACCAAGAGAGCACAGTTCAGGTGAGTGACATGGAGATGGCAGGAAGGAATATGTCACAACTGTTAGATGGAGTATTTCCTTCCAGTGTACGTACATCGAGATCGAGCAGGCGAAATGGACTCATGGGGTGATACTGAGCAAGCCAGCATGGATGTGGGGAGCCGAAATGGGAGCCAACGACAAGAACGTCTGCATCGGAAATGAAGCCGTCTGGACTAAGGCCATGGACTCACATGAGGACTCAAAGGAAAAACTCCTTGGGATGGATCTTGTGCGGTGAGGGTACTCTGTGTATCCCAGTTTCAGTCCCTTTTTGTTGTTTTCTTTAAAATGAGGAGATTCAAGAAGTCATGACTGTTTTCAGCTTGGGTTTGGAGAGAGGAGGAACAGCCAAAGAAGCCCTAGATGTCATCGTGGGTTTGCTCGAGAAATACGGGCAAGGCGGTCCGTGTTCGGACTCCGATCCGGACTTCACCTATCATAACAGCTTCCTCATTGCTGACCCTAAAGAGGCTTGGGTTTTGGAAACTGCTGGGCCACTCTGGGCTGCCTTGAAAATCACTGGTTCGCAAGCTCAATTCTTTCTTCACTGCCCCTTGCATGTGTTGAGCAAATTTGCAGAAAGAGTTTGGTATGTATTCAGGTGGAGTGTACAACATCTCGAACCAGCTGTCGATCCGGACAGAAATCACGCTGAGCTCCCCCCACCTCCAGGAAATAGCTAAAGAGAAAGGTTGGTGGAATGGAAATGGAGAATTCAATTTTGCTGAAGCATTGGATTCTGGTGGAGGAGCTGCCTGCATCCGTGAGACCTCTGGTCGTCGACTTCTCACAACCCTCTCCAAGGATCGTGAGTAGTTTTGTCACTGCTCTGATAATATTTTTACCCAATGCATCAATCTCCCCTTCTTCGCATTCCCTCACTGAAGGGAAGTACATGTAACGTTTTGGCTGTCACATGCCAGATCATATTTCAATTTATTTCTGTATGAAACTGAATGAAAATCATGTTTGATTTCATTCTTGTAGATCCCCATCATGCAGTCAAATTAAATTGTTAAAGATGATCTGGCACATTTCATCTGTTATTATCAAAATCCTAAGAGTTGGGGAATGAAGGGAAACTGTCAATATTGGATTCATGTGTATCAAAACTCACAAAAGGAAAGTTTGGTGCTGAGGAGATGATGAGTGTGCTGCGCCATGAGCCCAGTGGAATCTGTATGAGGCATGGGTTCTTCCTTTCTGTTTCCTCTCAAGTGAGTCATTTAAGGGCACATTATGGAGATCTACCCAAACTTGTGGATGCTGATGTTTGCCTGTAGCCTGCCCTTACTATACTAGCTAGAAATCTGCTTGCTTGCAACTTAAAATTACTGCAGCATTTATGGAGGAAGGAGGGGAGATGATGTCTTCCTAATCATTCAAGAGGCAAAAACCTGCAGATGTTTCTTTAGAAACCTACAGTCAGTATTGTTGCTTCATGTGACTCTGGTTGAAAGCAGGGGCTTTCGAGGTTGATCACATGATGGAAGTGTTGAGGAATACGGAATCTGGGATAGCCCGGGATTCTAGCCACTCTCATCCAACTGCTTCCAGTCAGGTACTCACTAGATCACCATATCCCCCTCTCTTCCTCCCACACTTTGAAGAAATTGTCTTATCTGCATGTTTTAAGTGCATGACTGACACATCTGCATGGCAGATACATCTCCCTACAAATTATTTATTTACTCTGCTCATCTTGGGAATTTTGTATTTTCATGTATGCACTGCTTGAACTTCCCTTGCTTTTATGTAGATCATAATGCTTGGATCTTAATTTTTTCCTCATCTCATACTTCTACTGGTGCTTGTGTGATGATGGTATCAGATGAGGAGGGTTCTGCATCTGGCATCTGTAGGTCTCTGAATTGCGTGGGGAAGGAATGAAGGGACCCAGCTGCCACTGGTTCACAGGCACCCCTGATCCCATCAGATCCGTATTCAAGCCTTTTGTCTTCGTCCCAGATGTATGTATATCCACTCATCTTCAGAGTCCTGTGTTTCCTCCTCATGAGGATCCAGCTAAGGTGGTTTTTCATAACATAGATATTGAGTACAATATTTCATATGCAATGTGGTTTACAAGTTGTTAATTATTTTTTCAGATGAAGCCACGGTTCCGGAAGGAGGTGGATCGACGACACCACTTGTACCGTCTCCACGAAAAGGCATGGATGGGGAACAACAAGGATCACCTGTCCACATTGAAAGACCTGGAAAGCAAATGCATAGCAGAGATGAAAGCATTTCTTGCCGATTATTCACCCGAGCGAGATGCAGAACTCAAGGACCTCCTCGTAGATGTTGTCCTCTCCGAGATGAAGTTCTACCCGACTCAGAGTCACATCTAGATTCAGTACTCTACTGCACGATGGATCTACCCTTGAGTTCAGTCTGGTCTGGTCTGCCTCACACCTCACCTTAGCACTTTACCCCTGTTTTTGCCCAGTGCTGGTTGTTTGATCATCACCATGCCTGATGTTGTTCCAAAGATCATTTTAGAAAGATTAGGCTTACACGCCTGTGATGATATCTTTTAGGGCTCCATCATTTGGTTGCTCCTATTTACTCTCTCTGGTGTTGCATTGTATGCTTTAATGAAGCTGCATATAGGAGGGTAGAGAGTGCAGTTGCTTTTTCTTATAAATGTGAAAATAAACAAACAAAAGATTGAGTGATGCTACGGCATGGAGGAGAGGAGAGCAAGGTCCCCTGCTACTCTGGGCCAGCATTCCCATCTCTCATCCCAATTTTTTTTATTCCTTAGAATAATTCAAGATTCAATGAGCAATGTCGATATGAACTGCGATGCAATAGGTCAGATGAAGGCAGGTTATTATGCTGCATGGAAGGGTTTTCATCCCAACACGACTGAGTGGATACGAGGGCAGAGCAAGAGCAAAAACTCTTACAACCCCCTGGAATGGGGTTGGAAGGATACGTTTCTTCTTTTCACCTGCCAAGTCTAAGAAGAAAGAATATTCTGAACGCCGGCTCCTTGGGTCAGTGAATCGTTCTTGGGCACCAAGGGACCATTTTAATCATCCTATTTGTCAAGTTATCATCAGCAGTGAATCATTGCATCTCAACCTGTCTCCCCTAATTGCCGCTTGATCATTGTTTGTGCAAGTTGTCCATGATTGATTTCCAGGTACTCGATGGAGCAGATGTTCCGAGTGGTGGCAGAAATAGAACACTACAAAAACTTTGTACCGTGGTGCACGCAATCGGATGTGGTAGCTCGTCGTCCAGGCCACATCACGGCCCGCATGCAGGTGGGATTCCCCCCGCTGTCGGAATCCTACACATCGAGCATCACACTCACCCCCCCAAACCTGGTGAGGTCAGAGTGCACTGACGGATGGCTCTTCAATTACCTTATCGCCCTTTGGAAGTTCTCCCCCGGAATGAAGACAAATCCCCAGACTTGCACGCTGGACTTCTCTGTGGCTTTCGAGTTTCGCTCGGCCCTTCATTCGCACTTTGCTCAGGTGTTCTTCAATGAAGTGGTGAGGCAGAATGTGAATGCATTTCTCAAGGAAGCAAGGAGACGCTATGGAAAGGAGTGTATCAAGAGTCAGAAACCTCAAGTCACAACATATGTTTCTTGAAGTTAAACATCTCTAGGATCCTGATGCTCCATATGTAGTCCTCATAATCCTAGTTTCTCAAGTGTTACAACCATTGTGACAGAAAGTGTCTGTGATATGGGTCGGCCTTACTCGCTTTCTCTCAGGCTGGCTGGGAGTGGTTTCCCAGCTGCAAAGGAATGAAATTTTTGGTATTGCACCTTGGACTATTTGAAGTATGAAGGATTTCCTTCTCATTGAGTACATGCAAGCCAAAAAATAAGTTGGCAGAGTCAGGGCAGGCCCCTTTGTCAGTCATCCTCAAATAATCATTCTTTCTTGATTCTCAGGTCAATTCTGGATCTATGTCAGCCTGATGAAATGTGTCCAATTCATTGTGTGGCTTTTTGGGTGGAGTGCAATACAGTCTTGGCCTGGAGAATGTCTTATAGAGGATGATGGGGCTGTTTTATTTTAAGTCTGGAATAAAGTGTTTTGTAAATAGTCAGAGACCTAGAGTTATCATGTGCAATCCTGTCCAAACTTAGTAAGCCACAATGAAAATTTCAGAAAACATAACTAGACAGTGGGGAAAACCAGAATCTGTAATTGACAGCTATGTCTGTCTGTTGGCTGGAGATTGCATTACTGTCCTTGCCTCATTTCTTACCCCTAGCTTGTGCAATTTCTTTTTCAGATATTGAGGGGATTCACTTACACTAGTCCCCCCGTGGAACATGTGCGTGCAGATCCCTCTTCTGTGAGGAGGGAGCTCTTAGGTAAAAGAGAAAGAGTGAAAAAAACGATGTTGATCTCTCCATTAACATAGTTATTGCATTAGCACTTCTTATAAAGTTTCATTTGCATGCTTAATGTATGAAAGAGGCCTAAAACTTCAATGTGCCTTATTTGTGGCAATTGTGCACATCCATTTCTGATGGAGAACGAAACTGATGTTTTTCAGCCATGAGTTGCGAATAAAGTGATATACCAGTACTCAACTGCAGAGTTCTTCACACATAACACATTTTTGTTAATCTCCTAAAGAAGAATTGATCACAGGCACGAAATGAATGGAGACAGGAGAGGATCACAAGGCTCCTTTGCCTCTGGTGGTTGTGATGAAGACTTAACAAATTTATAGGATAGAAACTTCACCTGGATTTATCCTCTCCCCTCCAGGTTAATGAGGGAAAAAAAAAATAAAGAAACCTTTTATGTTTCATATTTCTGTCGGATGAAATTCTTAAAGTAAAATAAATAATGAATTTATTGCTAACGATACTTCCAAAATTAATACTTGATACGGCGAGAAGTGAGGTCCGGGTAAGGTCACTCATGATTTGCAGTCTGCATTCTGTAACGCTTCAACTTCAAGAAACTTTCCCCACATACAGTTCACTCCTAATCCTAAAAGGAAGTCACTTCGCTCTCGAATCGCAATTTTGACCAAAGAAACCTCCGAGAGGTGCAAAGTAGATCGTACCTCGTGGGTTCGAGCGGAGAAGCGCCCCGGCTCCAGCATGGATGGAGATGGGCGATGGATCCCCGAGAGACCTCAACGGGATGAACTAAACGAACCCGACTCCCCCCCTCGTCCTCCATAGGCGTCGACTGCTCGTTCACGCCCGTCTCCAAGTAGGTGGCGGACTCGAGTCCCGCCGCCAAAGATATATTCATTCACCGATTCACTCGGTTTCCGTTGAAAAGGACACTATCATTATTTCAATATGATTTACGAACAAATGTTCGTACAAATGCAATTAGTTCGATGTTGAAAGAACTTCAGCACCACGCAACGGACGACCGAGAATATTCCCGGGTGCACGAGAACGACGGAGCTCCACCGATAGAAGTAACGAATACACGCAATGCTCGCACAGACACACGAGTGGCTTTTCCCCTCGCTTCCCCCCAGGCCTCTCCGATCCTCCTCGGGCACACGACACAAACCCATCCTTTTTCCACGTTTCTCGACAACCGGCGGAAACGGCCTAGTTGGCAGAGCGTCCGCGTGCCGTCCGGGAGGCTGGGTTCGATACCCAGCCGGGCCCAACCCAGGCGTATGGGTACACACCTTATTTCCTCCCCGGGAACTCAAGGCGCTCGGTACCCGGTTTAGGAGGAGGAAAAATGAGGTGTGGGAAATATATGGGCCGAAACGGCCCATTATTTCTTGTAACAAATCTTCCCAAAAATAAAACTGGGTTCCTATGTTATCTTCTATCTTCCATAATTCTTTTATGTTTACCTCTAATCGTAATTGTAATGTGGAGGCATCATTTGTGAATTTTCGAATATTCTTCTAAAATAGTGCCAGATAAAGCTGACCAGCCATACGATGAATAGTGTGCATAATAGATACATACTGAAAGAGAATTAGAGGGGAATGTTGGAACCATCCCAGGCGAATGCGAGAAAGGTGGTAGCACAGAACTTCCAAGATGGTCGTGTTGGAAACCGCGACATCTGCGAGAAAAACTTAAAACTCAACAGTGTCTTTTCGAACACAACAGATGACAGAACCTGTCACGTTCCACACGGAAGAACAATACCCGTGGTCCATCGGGCAACAAAAGAGCGGCCTGAAGCAGCGGGAGGGGACGCGCCCATCCGTCATTCCTTCATCGCCCTGCCGGGCCTCCTGCACGACTTCCGCGTGTATTCCATCTGTAATGAATGGAACTCCTCAATGGGAGCTTCTCAAATTTCAGCCGAACGTTGGCGGACGGTGTGGAATAACGAGCGACATGGGAAAAATTATTCGTGAGGGGTTGCGCTCCGTTCCTTCTGGAGATTCGTGATCTCATCGCTCATGAATCGAAAATTTATGACCTCGCGTGAACAATAAGTTTCGTGCGCTCTGCGTCCCAATCAAGGCTCATCGATTCAATACCGGCAAGAAATTTTTTTCAGCGGGTGCTTCCGCGTCGCAGGAATTTTTTTTCTGGAACTAGCGAGATAAAAGCGCGTAAATTCCACATTTGCGTGACCTTGCAATTGGCAGCAACCTTCAAATGTCCAAGTCCAATGCAAAAATGACATTATGTGGAAGTTCTCGGCAATATTCATTCCATTTGCCCGGCAAGGAGTGTTAAGGAACACCTAAGTTCGATGAACAAATTACCCAGCGAAAGACCGGTGGCCGCGATCGTTTAGCACGACAGCGAAATATCGGGAGGAAATAAAGGTCATATCGCGGACAGGAGAAATTCAATATAACTTACGGATACGATCTTACTTGAGGAACGCTTCGCACGTGGTATTCTTAATTCTGTGATAAATTCTAATTCGATAGGAACATAAGATACTGCAACGCGGAATTTGCATGTCATAAGCAGATACTTCTTGAATTTTTTTTTTACCTTACTGCTGTTGCTCAGTTCAAACAAAAATACTAGCTTTAAAAGAAATCAAAATTCTTTTTCGCCTTTTTTCATAAATTTTTTAATACCGCCTCCTTGAAAATATTACAACGGAAAGCAAATAGAACTTCAGGGAAACCGACTGAAGCCAGTCTCATCTGCAACTAAAATCGCATATCCCAGACGGCTGAATGGGACCGGGGCGTTTCGTCGAAACCCGATTCACCGAAAGCTCCGTTTCGCAAGCAAGTCGCTTCGCCGAATAACCGGTTTTAGCAAGGAGGGTCCGTTTTGTTGAAAGTCGTTTGCCCGACAAGATCTGTTAACAACGGTCTTTCAAGCCTTGACGGTTGACCTGCTGAAAGACATCACTTGCAGAAGCTTGCAGGCAACAGTGCCATTTATGATTTCGGCAATGGAATTAGTGACTTCGAAACGCGGCCAGCATCAATTGATGATGGATTTCGTAAAACGGCCATCGCAATTTCACGGTCGTGCTCCCGACGAAGGAGAAATAGCGAGAAACATCGGAAGTGAAATGGAGGAAGCTGATGAGAGAAGCGCAAAACCCGCTGCTGCCATTACTGGAACCTGGAGCCAGTCGGGCAATTCCACCTCACTCAACCTTTAAACGCCATTTTGGTGTTTAAACGGTAAAAAAAAAGCAGTGCAAGGATTCATTTCTCCAAACAAGCACCGAGAGATGCTTGTTTTTCTTCTGCGAAACTGTACCGATTCTAAGAAACAGTCATTCGGCGAAAAGGTCTCGTCGGCGAAACCCCCCCCCAGTTACCCCTTTTGTTTACCCATTTGTCTTTTGTTTACCCTTGATTTCAACGGGTGAATCCAGAAGCATTTGCTTTCTCGCTGCCAATCGATCCGGGTCACTCGTCCGACAGGGGTCGACATCGACTTCGCTTCGCGAGTGGTGTCGAGTTTCTTGATGCACGCAAATAAATTTTCACAACGAAAAACCGGTAACCAGATGACCGGTAATAACAAAAATGTTAACCTCAAAGGGCTCCGTATTGTTTACACAATGGTCAGTAGGTCACGGCGGGATTTCAGATTTAAATAAATCGAAATGTATATTCACGAAGTTTCCATTCAGTTTTCGGTATTAAAATGCCGTTTTCTCGGAGATCTTCAGAGTATCTCGATCGCATCAATTTGTCGCACAATTTGGGCTGTAGTTGCCAATTTTTATTATTTATTCTTACATAAGATGTGATTTTGTCTCGTGCTGGCACGCGTTGCACCTGTATCTTGCCGTCGGATTTGAATTTCATTTGTAAATTCATGAAATTAAGAGTGGGGTTTTGAACAGGGCACTATCCGATTATGCAGCTTTATTTCAGAGAAANGAAAGTCGTTTGCCCGACAAGATCTGTTAACAACGGTCTTTCAAGCCTTGACGGTTGACCTGCTGAAAGACATCACTTGCAGAAGCTTGCAGGCAACAGTGCCATTTATGATTTCGGCAATGGAATTAGTGACTTCGAAACGCGGCCAGCATCAATTGATGATGGATTTCGTAAAACGGCCATCGCAATTTCACGGTCGTGCTCCCGACGAAGGAGAAATAGCGAGAAACATCGGAAGTGAAATGGAGGAAGCTGATGAGAGAAGCGCAAAACCCGCTGCTGCCATTACTGGAACCTGGAGCCAGTCGGGCAATTCCACCTCACTCAACCTTTAAACGCCATTTTGGTGTTTAAACGGTAAAAAAAAAGCAGTGCAAGGATTCATTTCTCCAAACAAGCACCGAGAGATGCTTGTTTTTCTTCTGCGAAACTGTACCGATTCTAAGAAACAGTCATTCGGCGAAAAGGTCTCGTCGGCGAAACCCCCCCCCAGTTACCCCTTTTGTTTACCCATTTGTCTTTTGTTTACCCTTGATTTCAACGGGTGAATCCAGAAGCATTTGCTTTCTCGCTGCCAATCGATCCGGGTCACTCGTCCGACAGGGGTCGACATCGACTTCGCTTCGCGAGTGGTGTCGAGTTTCTTGATGCACGCAAATAAATTTTCACAACGAAAAACCGGTAACCAGATGACCGGTAATAACAAAAATGTTAACCTCAAAGGGCTCCGTATTGTTTACACAATGGTCAGTAGGTCACGGCGGGATTTCAGATTTAAATAAATCGAAATGTATATTCACGAAGTTTCCATTCAGTTTTCGGTATTAAAATGCCGTTTTCTCGGAGATCTTCAGAGTATCTCGATCGCATCAATTTGTCGCACAATTTGGGCTGTAGTTGCCAATTTTTATTATTTATTCTTACATAAGATGTGATTTTGTCTCGTGCTGGCACGCGTTGCACCTGTATCTTGCCGTCGGATTTGAATTTCATTTGTAAATTCATGAAATTAAGAGTGGGGTTTTGAACAGGGCACTATCCGATTATGCAGCTTTATTTCAGAGAAAATGCATTATAAATCCGTCAAGTAAAGCTGCATAATCGGATAGTGCTCTGTTCAAAAATCCACCCTATAAAACTTTCGTATTAACTATCGCATCCGCTCCGTACTTTTCCATGGATCCAACCAACGAGAAATGAGGGTTCAAAAAATAATATTAAAATTTTTCATTTAAAAATAAATATAAAAAACACTTTTTAATAATAATAAATTACATATGAAGGGCTGAAAGGTAAAGTGGTCTATTCTGCAAAAAAATTTCCGAAAAAAGTGTCGCTGGTTTTGGGCTTATAGGGCCTTGTTCCTTTCACATAAAATTATAGTTTTTTGGAATTAAGTAAAGGATGAAGTGATCTATCGATACATACCACTTTTTCCCAAATTTAACATGACGGTCACTGGAATATTCATTCATTTCGTGTGGAGCTCCAGGAAATCCACTTTGCCTTTCAGCCCTTCATATAAAAACCCATTAATCGCTGATAGGCGCCGTCGCAGGCTTCGCCGCGCAACAATTCCAGTCGAGACGGATCCGCGAACGCGTTGATACTGCATTTTTTAATTCTCCCTCGCCCCCGTACGTTCCCAGGCATCATCGGATGACGGGAGGCCTAGCGGGGTTGCTGAATCCTGAGCAGGGTTGCCGAATCCCGTGGAACGCGATCTCGGGACGAAGCGGGACTGCATTCCAACATGGAAGAGAGAGGAGCGTTCTGCTAGGTCGTCATCTGTTCTTTGATAGATGATAACGATTCGGATGACAGAAAAACCGTTACGTTGCTACCGTTACGTACCCCTTTACGGATCGTGATTCGTGGGGGTTCGGTGTGTTCGCGTTTCGTCGAGGGTGATGGCGTGAAATTCCCGAAGCAGTTATTTCTCGCTCACGACCTGGGTGGAACACGAAGAGAAATTGCCAATTCACCTTTTTCGCTTCGGGATTCTCCTTTTTAATGGGGTCCACCTCCCATGGCCGCAGCGATAGCTGTCGTTCGTCTGGCATCACTGGGACTGAGGGGTGTGTATGTCCTATTTGTCATCGCGCAAATGAATGGCTTTCTGACACTCATTAGCGCAAGTGGTGGAGAATTTCTCTAGTTCGGCGGCAAATGGGAAAACGCGGGCGTTCCCTGAATTCTTTTGCGTCGTTCTCCCTCCCGATTCAGTAGAGTAACTCCCAGAACCTGGAGACTTAAAGAAGTTGGGCATTTTCCCTTTTAAAAAAAGAGTCGTTCAGGTGCTTACGAAGAAGAACAAGGAATTGCGGAAGCAAAAATCAAGGAAACTACTGGCGAGATTCAAGCGAAACTCACACCGTCGGATCGTGTTCTCAGATGAAAAAGCTCTTACAGTTCAGCAAGCGTTTAATCCCCAATATGATCGTGTCTGGGCCAGAAAGGGTCCAGAGCCTTGTCAGAATCTCGGTTTGTGCAAAGAATGCAAAAATTCCAGTCTGTCGTGGTCTGGGGTGGCGTTACAGCCGACGGTAAAACACCCTTGCATTTTGTGGCTCCTAACATCAAAATCGATGCCAATTACTATCAAAATGAAGTTCTGAAGAAGGTTCTCTATCCTTGGGCAAGGGATCGTTTTGGGGATTCTTCCTGGACTGAAATGTTGAAATACAAGACGATGCCCCAGCTCACACCAGCCGGTCAACAAAAGAGTGGTGCGTGCACGAGTTGCCAGATTTTATCGGTCCAGAAGCTTGGCCCTCCTGCTCCTCTGATTTAAATCCGATGGACCTGGTCCTTTTTGGAGGCAAAGGTCTGTGCTACTCGGCCGAAATATTTGGATAGCCTCAAGTCAACTTTGCTGAAAGCATGGGACGAAATCCCTGTGAAACTGCTGCGAGAAACTGTGGACAATTTTCCAAAACGCCTCAGAAAAGTTTTTGCTGCCAATGGGGGCTATTTCGAAGATGTTTAACTCATTTTGAAGGTTTTATTATGTTCTTTCTTATGAAATAAAAAAAAAATTATTGTTCTTTATGGCATCGGGATATTGGTATTTTTGAGTGTCACCGAACTTTCCGGTCACCCTGTACTAGCCGCCCACAAAGCTCACCTTGATGGAAGGTAATATGTGGACGACGAAGGAAAGTGGAAACCGAGCCAAAAGTGAACGTGGCCCTCGAGGCCAATCGATTCGATCGAGTAAACCGCGCGGGTAGGCCTGTTGCAAGCCGAACCGGAAGTCGCCGTCGGTGCATCTTCGACTCTACTCGGGGCATCCTCGATTCTGCTCGGGGCATCCTCGATTCTGCTCGAAGCATCTTCGACTCTGCTCTCCGTGGCGCTCCGACCCCGGCGTAGGTTGATTAATTTATTCGGTGTTGCAAACGACCAACTCGGATTTCGGTCTATTGCATTTGTGATGGGTCGGAGTTAATTTTCTATTAAGAGACATGAGAAAGAGAAGGGAAAGTTAACCCTCTGATTTATAGTTTGTCCTGGTCAAATGTGAAAATAAAGTCAAATGCGACTAGCAAAATCAAACGCGTCGCCACGCTCGATTATAAGCTTTGTATTAGACTGGTATACCGTATAAGACTGATAGGCATAAGGAAAGAAAAATATGACTGCAGTAGATCACGCCCCGGCCAGGTTCCATATGCAAATACATGGAAAAATAAAAGCATGGTCATGGCGTCATTACTGCCAGTCGATCAACCTTTCATGCCAGATCGAGAAGAACGAAAACCACCGATCGCAAGCATCAACCTCCCGTAGCTCGATGACGACGAACGAAAAGCGACATGGAAATCGGGACAGGTCGCTTCGTCGCGATCGAATCTCTTTCCCCTCGCTGAAAACGCTGAACATGTTGAAGTCGAAACCGGCAGACCGACGTCGAACCACCGGTTTCCAACAGGAATTCAACAGCGGTCACCGTCGATTCCATCACCCTTTTCCCCTGCGACCCTCTCGAAAACGTTTCTCCTTTCGCCCCCCAAAAAAAACCTCGTCGTGGACTCGCCTCCCTCCCTCGATCTTTCGCGTTGATTTCAAGACGGCAGCGCCACGTGCATTTGGAGAGGTGCGGAGCGGGAAAGCAACTCCGCAGCAGTCGTCTGGCAACTGCCGCATTTCACTTTTTTATTCCCGTGTTTGATTCGGAAAACACATTTTCCTTGGCATTAAAATTTTTGATGAAATTTCGAAATATCTCGCGAACACGACCGACGGCGATCCCTCCTCCCCCTCCAGATCCCGCAGCGGCGCGGAATCCAGCGGGCGCGGAATCCAACGGGCGCGGAACTCGGCGGTGCGCGGACGCTCATCGGTTCTCGCGTACTTCGCTGGGTATCGAGCAGAGAGACACACCAAACTCGAGTCGCTCTTCGCTGCTTATCTCAACATGCGCCGTTTCTCACAGCGTGCATTATAGACACGTAATAAGACGGTCGCGTGCCCATTGTGACGATTCCGATATTTCTTTCTTCCGTCTTTTTCTAATTACAGGCTCGGTGTCGATTCCATATCACTAAGGAAGGAACGGAAAACGACCGGACGTAAATTTCCCGGCGCACTTCCGTCGTCGCGACGCCGTCGGACGGATCGATCTGCGAACTTCGCGGCTGCGTTCGCCCCGCGATTCTCCTCGACCGGTCGGCGAAAATTTAAATTTCATTTTGCGTTTCGCTTGCACGAATCAGCGGGAAGATGACGAAATTAAAATTTGCGACTCAGAAACGAAAGAATTTTTATCCCGCAATTAATTAAATAATTACGATAATCTGAGTCTGCGCAGGCAAGCAAGCTGAAATCAGCCCTAATGTAATTTAAATAATTAATTAATTAATGTACATTTAAATCACGTAATTTTACGATTCAAGAAATGGAATCGCAAGTTCAATTCGTCCATAAATCTGGCTGAAAAGATGCTAATGAAGCAAACGTCACCGCACACAATTGGCTCCCGGCTTTATGGCGACATAAATCTTCAAAAAATCCTCCCCTTCCTCTCGCATGCCCCACCGAGCCGCATGCCCCACAGAGCCGCATGCATCAGAGCCGCATGCATCGCAACGCATCGCCACGAGAGGGCGAAGCCGGATGCATGCATATTTCATCGCGGGAAGATTCGTCACGGAAGAAAAATCGCTGCGGATGAAAAAACCGCGGCGCGGAGGCGACGTCCGACGAACCGACCCGCGAAAGCGCGTCGGGACGCAAGACGGAAGGGGTGGAAGACGGAGGGAGGCTGAGGGAGACCGAGGGAGGCAGAGGGAGGCCGCCCCTCGAACGAGAGCCGGCCCCCTGCCCCGCGCTGCCCTGTGCCCTCCCCAGTGCGTGCGGTCCGAGTGCTTCCGCATTCCGTTCAGAGATGGCGGGAGGGGGCGCTCTCGAGGGGGGTGCGGTGTTGCCGGGCTCCCCGCTTCCCGGGTTGCCAACCGCGTCTCCCTTCTCCCCCCCCTCGGCTTTCTTCTGGCTCTCGCTTCCGCTGCTCACGATCACGATCGCGATCGCGCGCCCGGCTTCTCTTCCTTTCTCTCGCACGCTCGTCGTCTCCGTGACGGACGAACGGGAATCGCGCGTGATCGGGAGGCTTTCTCCACTCGACGGGCAAATGATATGCAATTGCGGGTGATTCCCCTCATCGCGCCGCGGGACGGGGAACGATGATGGCAAAATGAGGGGCCCCGTCTCGAAAGGGCGCAGGCTCCTTTTTTTTCCCCCTTAAGGACAAATCGAAGGGTCGAACCCATGCGGGTCGAAGCTGTCACGCAAACAAACAAAAAAAAAAAAACAATCCGCCGGATCGAAAACCAGCGACAATCCCCACCGCTCCCCGACGCAACGCCCGCCGCTTCCACCCGTCGCCTCAACGTCGATCCCATTTCAACGAACACTTGAAGGGCTGAAAGGTAAAATCAACAAAAAAATTTCCGAAAAAAAAGTATCGCTGGTTTTGGGCGTATAGGACCTTCTTCCTTTCATAGAAAATTATCGTTTTTTGGAATTAAGTAAAGGATAAAGTGATCTATCGATACGTACCACTTTTCCCCAAATTTAACACGACTGTCACTGGAACATTCGCTCATTTCGTGTGGAGCTCCAGGAAGTTTTTTTTTTTCACTTTGCCCTTCAGCCCTTAATTTCTTACCCATACCACCGAATAATGAAGTCCTCTCACCGCGCAATGTCACGACGAGCGAGAAGCAACTCACGCGTGAGTCACGCCGCGCTGATCGCTCACAGGATTGACGAAATAAATATAATAAAAAGTTCACCCAGTGCTTTCCAAAATGCTTCTTAAAATTAAAAAAAAAAACGGAAAGAAGCGACCAGCGGCTCGTTTTTCATAAATTCCCCCTTATCATGTACAATTATTTTTACAATTTTTTTTTGGTATTCTTATTAAAAGTTCATTCAATACGTACATTTTAAAACCATATTCCAAAAACATCGCGTAGGAACGGGAAAGCGAACCTCGTTGTTCGCCACGCATCTCGGACGAACGAGGACCTCGCAGAAAAGCATTTTATTATATTGTTTATTATATTGAAATTATTTTATATGATTGGCTTAATCGTTTTAAATCATTTAAATATAATAAATCGTGCAAGAAACGCGAGTGTTTGTGCAGATTGCGTCTACGCTGCGATTTGCTTTCGATTTAGAAAAAAAAAGAGAAGCACTGGGTGACTAGTTCATTTTCCCGGCTCTCTGGAGGGGGGTCGAGGGGGGTCGAGGGAGGTCGCCGGGGGGCCGAAGGGGGGGCCGAAGGGGGGCGGGCGCGAGAAAGCTCCAGTTTTGCGTCATTCTGATCGATATGTGCCGACTTGAAAGAAAAAAATAGAAAACGACAAAAAATTTCAGGACGGAATATTTGTCCTTAACAGCTGACCTAGATCCTTTAGTCCTTTCTCACCCCCCGGATCGCTCATCCCGCGCCGCGGCGACGGACCAAGCCGCGTCACCCGAACGGCTCGAATCGATCGCGAGCGCGATCTCCTCGAAAGGGAGCGACGCCGGAGCGAGCGATTTTTCTCCCTAAAAACGGGGGAAGTCGCGCCGCTCTCTCTTTCCACTAAGAGTACTTTCAGAAGAGTACTTTTCAAACGAGTAAGAAAAACTCGTTCGAAAAGTACTCTACCCTCTTCCGTCCCGCGCTCTTAAAAAAGTTCCGGATTCTGATTGCATCGAGTCATCGATCGCATCTCCCTCGATTTCGGGGAGTAAAAATCGACTGACTGCAGTTTCGCTCCCTTTCGAGGAAATCGCGCATTCTTTTCTACGAGTGCAGAAGGAATTTTCGTCAGGTTTTCCTCATCGGTAAATTCCTCACAGTACCAGAGTCTGCGAGCCGGAAATAAAAGAATCAAGAAATCTTCACGCAGGAGCCCTCGATCGCGGCTCGATCGCGCCTCGATCGCGCTCTCGCTCGAACCCGTCTCGCGCCGGCTCGTCGATTCGGCTCCGGCTTAATTAACGACGGAGCGACCTAATTAAGCAACGAATTCGGATCCCCCTTCACGCCCCTTCACGCCCCTTCACGCACGGAACGCGCGCCGACCTCCTTTCTCCCCCCGGAAGCGGCCTTTCTCTCCCGCCCGAGTAAGTACCGCGTGGGATCGACGGCGATCCTCGACCCCACGCGCACGTTTCCATCGATATTAATACATTCGGCGACGAAAACTCGCTCCCGAACACCCCGAACATCACCCCTAAACATTAGTATTTATTTTTTTTTTAAATCAATACAAATTGGGAAATGAGGGAGAAAAGACGAAATTGATGTTTAATTCGTGCGCGTCACGCTTTACTTCTGGATCTTTTTTTCTTTCAAACATTGCAAACATCACGGCCATCTGGAACAGAATTCCACACGGATCAGGTTTCCCAGTTTCTGAAAATTAAATGGAAATAATGACGCGCCTGTCGTGACTTTGTCACTCCCAATTCCTCCTCCTCTCCTCCTCCTCCTCTCCTCCCCCAGACCTGACGAAAGTACTGAAAGGTGAAAAAAAGAGGAAGTAAGGAAGCACCTTTCCTTTCTCGAAGCATCGATTCTCGAGGTACAGGAAGTCTTTCGAAATGTCACATGCTTCCATGCCGTCGCTGGCGATTCGAGGGGCAGAGGTGGGGGGGCAAAAGCCCCCCCCCCCCCCCCCCCCCCCCCCCCCCCCCCCC
>CAJPEV010000699.1:0-98933 GCA_905338385.1 Darwinula stevensoni | reverse complement strand
TGTAATAATTTTGGAATAACTCGTCTCTCAACGAAAAATATAACATCCAGACAAGGAAAAAGCGAGTCTATAAATGGCCTCTTTCTTATTTTTAAAAGAAAGAGGGCCGATCAAACAAACAAACAAAAAATAAGGTGAGAAACGGGGTTCTCCTGCTACTGTAAGGATTCATCTGAGACTCCTTTTATCGTGGAAATTTCTAAAAATTCTCATATATTGTGAACTGATCTTAACAGTCTCGCTCGAATTTATTATAACCAAACAACAGTTATACCAACGGTCAGAGACCAATTTTCAAGGCACTATTATTTTTCACTCGGGAGAATGTCCGCAATCCAGAGAATGGGTAGGGCGAACCCCATACTCTCCCTGTCTCTTTGATAGCTTTAATTTTCGTTTGGAAATATCCCTCAGGTCGAGGCAACCGCCTGGCAAAAAGAGGTAGTTTTCTTTTTGTTATACGGGAAAGGAGGAACGGGAGGAACATATTTGTTCCTGATGTTCTTGTATCCTGAGAGAAATTAAAAAGGACTCGAAAAGGCTGTACGAATTTGTGAAACGGGACTCACCAAGCTGATGGGAGACATGTCGAAGGAGAAAAGATCGGAGGTAAGAGCAGAGATGGACTGACGGTGAAGAACGGTGGTAGAAAGGCTTTTATACGCACGCTGGGCGGGAGAGTCCAAGTCTGAACCAGAACCAGGCGAGCATGTACCTATTGGAGCTCTATCCACCCTGGACTTTCCTTTCATTGGTAGAAAGAAACGGTGCCGAGGGACGGCAGATGCAATTATCATCCATCCCAGCATCCCATAAGCAGACTTCACTTTCGAATACACTCAACCTCGAAATGGTCCAGTTTCTTTCAAGGTCCCACCTGTCGACTGCTCCAAAAATCCCTTCAACCACCTGACCGCTCGAACTAATATTGGTCTTCACGACCGCACGTGGCTATGGGCGTCGTACGTCATAACGCTACAGAGTATGACAAGAGACACCAACTACTTTTAGTTTTTGTCCCTGCTATTACTGAATCTAATTTCATGAAACTTGCACGCGCATTGATGAATATGTGCCCAACAGATCTTAGAAATTTCATCCATTCTCGTTGAGTCGAGGAGAATCAAAGACAACTATTTAAAAAAATGTTGGATATTGAAAATGGATAAGACTGAGTGCTGGTAGGGAACTCCGTGCCTTTGCACGGTGTGTGCATTTCATTCAGGCCACATCCAGCTTCCTATCCACTGAAACTCATAACCTGGGTTGACATATTCTTGCAGACGGTTTTGGCAAGATTAAGAATCAGCGCAGAGAGTTTGCTTGAAGTTTCTTCAGGTTTTCTCTTGGTGTATGTCGGAGAAGGAAATAGGCAGAAGAAGGGAGAAATATCTAGTCATTTCAAAGAGACAAATAAATGTCCTCTCCTTTTTCAATTTCATAGTTCTCTCTAGTAATTGTGCGTGGCCTTGTTTCGGTGAATTCGATTTTGATTACATTTAAAATCCTTGCTGGGATCGTAACAATCCATGCACGATGCAATTATCGTGAAGGTAACTACAGTGAGAGCAAAGATATATAGGCCGAAAGTCGTTTGTCCTTATTTTTGCAGTACCCTGTAGATGACTCGCTCTGCTGCTCCCTTTTCCCATTCCCTCACTGGTAAAAGGTCCCTAGCTTCACACACATGTCACAACTTCTCCCGACCAGTGCAATAAGCCGAAGATAATTGAAACACTATTGATGGAGTTTTTGCGAAAGTGGGTTCGCATAAAGTCAATAATCTCTGTGTGACTAAACCAAAACCCTTATTCCTTATAACGCAAAAACGATTGATATTGAATAGCTAAATGGAGAAGCAGAGAAGCGGCTTGTTTCACTTTCTTTCCTTTTGCTAGTTCCGTTTCCGATCCTCTCTTAAGAGTGAATTTCCAAAGCTGATACCAATTAGCGTAGTGAATATAAAATTGTCAATGGCTTACAAGAGGTTTTGGCGTCTACCACCGTTCTTCACCGTCAGTCCATCTCTGCTCTTACCTCCGATCTTTTCTCCTTCGACATGTCTCCCATCAGCTTGGTGAGTCCCGTTTCACAAATTCGTACAGCCTTTTCGAGTCCTTTTTAGTTTCTCTCAGGATACAAGAACATCAGGAACAAATAGGTTCCTCCCGTTCCTCCTTTCCCGTATAGCAAAAAGAAAACTACCTCTCTTTGCCAGGCGGTTGCCTCGACCTGAGGGATATTTCCAAACGAAAATTAAAAGCTATCAAAGAGACAGGGAGAGTATGGCGTTCGCCCTACCCATTCTCTGGATTGCGGACATTCTCCCGAGTGAAAAATAATAGTGCCTTGAAAATTGGTCTCTGACCGTTGGTATAACTGTTGCTTGGTTATAAGAAATTCGAGCGAGACTGTTAAGATCAGTTCACAATATATGAGAATTTTTAGAAATTTCCACGATAAAAGGAGTCTCAGATGAATCCTAACAGTAGCAGGAGAACCCCGTTTCTCACCTTATTTTTTGTTTGTTTGTTTGTTTGATCGGCCCTCTTTCTTTTAAAAATAAGAAAGAGGCCATTTATAGACTCGCTTTTTCCTTGTCTGGATGTTATATTTTTCGTTGAGAGACGAGTTATTCCAAAAATATTACATTAACCCTCATCCGGGCAAGCTTTTTTACAACCTATTCCGGGCAAGGTGAGTCTGTCTGACTCATGTAAAATAAGGCCGTTTGCTGCGGTTACGGTATGTATTCTTATAAATAACAGTACTGTAACTAAAATAATACAGACAATTTNCAACCTATTCCGGGCAAGGTGAGTCTGTCAGACTCATGTAAAATAAGGCCGTTTGCTGCGGTTACGGTATGTATTCTTATAAATAACAGTACTGTAACTAAAATAATACAGACAATTTATTTAATGGTCCTGATAGTTTAAAAAAATAATGACAGTAATAGACCGAAATATGTCGTAGTGAGTCCAGCGGACTCACCTTGCCCGGATTAGGGTTAAAGTCATCACAGTGAATGTAGGAATTTATAGACAAGATACAGGCTTGATTTATCTTTTCGTGAGGTTTCGCCCTAAGCAGACTTTCAATTGGACTAGTTGACTATGCGCATTTTGTCGACGGTAGATTTTGGTCCTTTTAGTGATTGATACCGGGATGGACGCTTCATCCTTCTTCCCTGAATGTCTCCATCCCCCTTCTTCCCTTAATGTCCCCCACTTCTTCGGAGTTCCTTCACCCTCTCTCCTGCGCTGCAACGTCTTCATTTCTAGCGTTTTCTTGATTCATAAAAATGCATGTTTGATAGAAGAATGAATTGTGGTAATCGAGATTTATAACGCGCTGGCATATTGACCAATTAAGTGATAAAATGAAGCACATCTTTGATTCAATAGTCACGCTTTCGTCATCAATCCCAGAGTGAACCTGTAATGAAGGAACTGGATGGAATTAATTCAGTATCCTATTGGACCTGAACCATACGTTCCACTTGAAAATAAAATTGATGGTGGCCTCTCCGAGGGATCGTATTTCACACTACGTTTGTGGCTTATGTCGAAGGAGGTAAAATGAACAATAATTGCACGCGTAATAATTTTCTATCTCTCTGTACCATGCCCCATTTTATATCTAACATTGAATTCCTTCCTTTGAATATCAAAAATGATTTTTTGCATCGTTTCCTCTGTACGAGAGACATTCTTGACGTTATCTGAAGACTCTCTGCATTCCGGACGAGATGGCTTCGTATCATTATCGAATTTGTCGTGCACACCTCCATTCCCACTCTGTTGCCAAGGCCCAGTTACATCAGGAGATATCTTTGCAAAGGATCGACAGAGCCCTTACCCATCCATTCAGCAATGGAACTCAGGCCCCTAAACTTTCTGCGAGCAATATATTATGCTGCCTTACTGCACATAAAGGGTTCCAACCTGATCAGTGACCAAACTTGTTTTGATTTCTCCTAAACAAAACGATGAATGGACATAAACCACCGCAACTTTTCAAATGTCTTTATAAGTCCGCTTCTAAGGCGCAATAATTTTTCGTTCAAAACCTGCAGTCTAAGAGGTATAACGATTTCTGGAAAACCCTTTAGTCACGTAGAATCAGATACATGGAGATATAGTCTGCATTGCTGAGCTTGACCAGTTTTGACCACCTTCAACTTGAAATTTCTTTACAGCTGGGGTTGGCAGGATGCCTCCTGGCCGTGATGAGCGTGGTATCNAACTAAAAGTAGTTGGTGTCTCTTGTTATACTCTGTAGCGTTATGACGTACGACGCCCATAGCCACGTGCGGTCGTGAAGACCAATATTAGTTCGAGCGGTCAGGTGGTTGAAGGGATTTTTGGAGCAGTCGACAGGTGGGACCTTGAAAGAAACTGGACCATTTCGAGGTTGAGTGTATTCGAAAGTGAAGTCTGCTTATGGGATGCTGGGATGGATGATAATTGCATCTGCCGTCCCTCGGCACCGTTTCTTTCTACCAATGAAAGGAAAGTCCAGGGTGGATAGAGCTCCAATAGGTACATGCTCGCCTGGTTCTGGTTCAGACTTGGACTCTCCCGCCCAGCGTGCGTATAAAAGCCTTTCTACCACCGTTCTTCACCGTCAGTCCATCTCTGCTCTTACCTCCGATCTTTTCTCCTTCGACATGTCTCCCATCAGCTTGGTGAGTCCCGTTTCACAAATTCGTACAGCCTTTTCGAGTCCTTTTTAGTTTCTCTCAGGATACAAGAACATCAGGAACAAATAGGTTCCTCCCGTTCCTCCTTTCCCGTATAGCAAAAAGAAAACTACCTCTCTTTGCCAGGCGGTTGCCTCGACCTGAGGGATATTTCCAAACGAAAATTAAAAGCTATCAAAGAGACAGGGAGAGTATGGCGTTCGCCCTACCCATTCTCTGGATTGCGGACATTCTCCCGAGTGAAAAATAATAGTGCCTTGAAAATTGGTCTCTGACCGTTGGTATAACTGTTGCTTGGTTATAAGAAATTCGAGCGAGACTGTTAAGATCAGTTCACAATATATGAGAATTTTTAGAAATTTCCACGATAAAAGGAGTCTCAGATGAATCCTAACAGTAGCAGGAGAACCCCGTTTCTCACCTTATTTTTTGTTTGTTTGTTTGTTTGATCGGCCCTCTTTCTTTTAAAAATAAGAAAGAGGCCATTTATAGACTCGCTTTTTCCTTGTCTGGATGTTATATTTTTCGTTGAGAGACGAGTTATTCCAAAAATATTACATTAACCCTCATCCGGGCAAGCTTTTTTACAACCTATTCCGGGCAAGGTGAGTCTGTCTGACTCATGTAAAATAAGGCCGTTTGCTGCGGTTACGGTATGTATTCTTATAAATAACAGTACTGTAACTAAAATAATACAGACAATTTATTTAATGGTCCTGATAGTTTAAAAAAATAATGACAGTAATAGACCGAAATATGTCGTAGTGAGTCCAGCGGACTCACCTTGCCCGGATTAGGGTTAAAGTCATCACAGTGAATGTAGGAATTTATAGACAAGATACAGGCTTGATTTATCTTTTCGTGAGGTTTCGCCCTAAGCAGACTTTCAATTGGACTAGTTGACTATGCGCATTTTGTCGACGGTAGATTTTAGTCCTTTTAGTGATTGATACCGGGATGGACGCTTCATCCTTCTTCCCTTAATGTCCCCCACTTCTTCGGAGTTCCTTCACCCTCTCTCCTGCGCTGCAACGTCTTCATTTCTAGCGTTTTCTTGATTCATAAAAATGCATGTTTGATAGAAGAATGAATTGTGGTCTTCTTCCCTTAATGTCCCCCACTTCTTCGGAGTTCCTTCACCCTCTCTCCTGCGCTGCAACGTCTTCATTTCTAGCGTTTTCTTGATTCATAAAAATGCATGTTTGATAGAAGAATGAATTGTGGTGATCGAGATTTATAACGCGCTGGCATATTGACCAATTAAGTGATAAAATGAAGCACATCTTTGATTCAATAGTCACGCTTTCGTCATCAATCCCAGAGTGAACCTGTAATGAAAGAACTGGATGGAATTAATTCAGTATCCTATTGGACCTGTACCATACGTTCCACTTGAAAATAAAATTGATGGTGACCTCTCCGAGGGACCGTATTTCACACCACGTTTGTGGCTTATGTCGAAGGAGGTAAAATGAACAATAATTGCACGCGTAATAATTTTCTATCTCTCTGTACCATGCCCCATTTTATGTCTAACATTGAATTCCTTCCTTTGAATATCAAAAATGATTTTTTGCATCGTTTCTTCTGTACGAGAGACATTCTTGACGTTATCTGAAGACTCTCTGCATTCCGGACGAGATGGCTTCGTATCATTATCGAATTTGTCGTGCACACCTCAATTCCCACTCTGTTGCCAAGGCCCAGTTACATCAGGAGATATCTTTGCAAAGGATCGACAGAGCCCTTACCCATCCATTCAGCAATGGAACTCAGGCCCCTAAACTTTCTGCGAGCAATATATTTTGCTGCCTTACTGCACATAAAGGGTTCCAACCTGATTAGTGACCAAACTTGTTTTGATTTCTCCTAAACAAAACGATGAATGGACATAGACCACCGCAACTTTTCAAATGTCTTTATAAGTCCGCTTCTAAGGCGCAATAATTTTTCGTTCAAAACCTGCAGTCTAAGAGGTATAACGATTTCTGGAAAACCCTTTAGTCACGTAGAATCAGATACATGGAGATATAGTCTGCATTGCTGAGCTTGACCAGTTTTGACCACCTTCAACTTGAACTTTCTTTACAGCTGGGGTTGGCAGGATGCCTCCTGGCCGTGATGAGCGTGGTATCAGGTCAAGGATACAATAAAGATGGGTACTTTCAGTACGTGAATGTGCCTGGACACAAGCAGTATGAATTTGGGTACAAAAGGGGGAATCCCTATCACAACACGGCTCGCTATGAACAGACCAAGGGTCATCGTTTCCGCACCAGGGTCAGTCCCGTTTCATTTTTACTTCCTCTTTTCTTTCTGTTTATTCTTGATCTTCAAGGAATGAAAGAGAACAAAGAGCATCGGAGCAGATGAAAGCTTATACACGTCAATGAGGAAGTGTAAAATTGAAAATGAGAAATTGTATCGGTATAGCCAGAAACTTTACCCCGGATAGTGAACTCTGACTGAACAAGTTTTTACGTGTAGTAACGAATCCTGGATTTAAATGGGTTTTAGTCTCTGTCCTGTGACGCCTCTGTTTTGTATTTATTCGAACATGACTGCCTGAAATTATTTTTCGCACAAATACAACGCTAGCAATTATTTGACTTCGGATGTTGGATTGCATGGCTTTTTCTCAGCTTATTTCACCCGCGAGGTGAAATGGAAAGTGGTTGGGAAGGACTTTTTCTCACTTGACTAATTACAGTTCCTCTCACTTGCCGAAGGGACAGGGCCATTGCGAAGCATCATCATCGTTCAATCCCAACTTTTACTTTCATCCCATCCACAGTTGCTTGCCATGTAATGAGCCGTGACGGAAAAATTGTTTTCCTCCTTTCCTTTGGGAAATGAAGGCTGTCTGGAAGGACAAGGACGGGTATGGGGAGCACTATTGGGAATACAATCACGGACCGAAGAAGGGGTACAGCAGTGGAAGCAGTGGGAGCGGCAGTGGAATCGGTTATGGGAAGCATCCCAAGGAACTCCCTCCCATCTCCGGACCTGCTTACGGCAAGCCCTAAACATCACGACCGACAATAAGGCACCACAACAACAAAAATGCAAGGTTGGTTCATTCACTCTTCAGGGAAGAAAAAAGCCAATGCATAGACCGATGCGAGGAGAAAGGTTTTATTTATTTATTTTGATATTCAAACATGAACGGCAATGCGGCAGGAAGTTTGCAGACTGTTGCGAGCTCCGTTTTAATATTAAAGTTAATGCTGTTTATTTGATGATTGGAGTCAAGAACATTCTATGTGATACCTCTCACTGGCGAATTTCTGCATGAAGAAAACGTCAACTGAAGAGAGACCCTAGGCGATTGACTCAGGCTTAACCTCCATTATACTCTATTTATTTTCACAGCAGACAGATTGATCCCGATGAAGAAGCCCTTACTCCTTCTCAAGATTGACACGCCTTCCAGGAAAGACTAATGACTTGTTGACAGCGATGAAGCCAGAGAAAACTTGTTAGTCGCTGTCAACGTCGTGGGTCCGTTTGTCCCCCTACATGAAACTAGTCACGGCATTTTCCAACGTTTCTCTCGCCTTTCCCACTCTTCTTTTCAGTCTTGTCCAGTGTCTTTTTTTTATAGTGTCGTCAAAGATTATTTTGTTGCTGTTATTGTGATCTGTTCGTATGTGTGTGTGATTCAGTCGTGGCAAAGTTTTGATTGATGCGTGTGAATGCTCCGAAGCTCAGGAATGACAATCGCCAGAGATTCATTGATACTTTCGTTTCATTATATTCATTTACGCAGCACATGACATGATACTGAGATGTAAATGGACGCTCTCAACATTGAGAATCGAGGACCTTGAAAAACCGATGCACGATGACACATACAAAGTAGAATGCCCTAAAAGGGAAAGACGTGGAAGGCAAGGATGATGATGAAGAGGATAGAAAAGCAGTTGAAATGAGAGGAAATGGAGGAAGAGGAAAGTTGCAATAATGATGATGGACAGATATCGAGGGAGACGGCCGCGTACTTCAACAGGGAGACCCCTTCCCATTCCTGTGGACTCACACAAATAAGAGATTCTTTCCCTTTCACCGAATCCGACTTCGGGCCCAGGAACCAGGCTGCAAAATCTTTCAGGTCGCACGTGCAGGCGAAGGGATTCCCTTGGAGATCCAAGTGTTCGACCCCGATCGATACATCTTGGATCATTTCCCGTGTCACCGTCGTCACGTGATTTTCTCGAAGGGAAAGGTAAAGTAACTGGGCGTTTGTGGTCAAAAGGCCTTCGTGCCACCCGATCAGACCGTTATGGGATAAGTTCAAAACCTTCAGGTTCTCCATGTCCCGAAATGCCGTCTTTGGCAGAGTGAACAACTTGTTGTGGCTCAGGTCTAAGAAAGTGAGTTTTTTCAAGTTGGAGAAGTTCTCCTCGGTCACGCTCTGGATCCCACAACTGCTCAGTTTCAAAACCTTCAAGCTCCCGGGGAAAGTGATGGAGATTCCGGAAGAGTCCTTAGGAAAGGCCTTCACCAGGTGATTCCGGCTGAGATCTAAGGAGACGAGAGCGCTGAGAGGATCGAACACTCCTGGACTCAATTCCTCGAGCTCTGACTCCTCCAGGTTTAGTCGCTGGAGAGAAGAAAGCCCCATAAAGGCATTCTTCTCGATCTTCAATACTTTATTCCGACTCAGATCCAGGGATTCCAGCGTCGACATGTTCCGGAATGTCAATTCTCCAATGTGAAAATAGGAATAGATTCGTTTCCCTCCGCTGTTCCTGGACAGATCTAAAGTGGTGAGACTAGGTGCTAAGATCCCCATGGGAATGGAAGTGAGTTTGTTTTCACTCAGCGTCAGGTGTTTCAAGTGGACCGTTCCGTCCAAGGCCCCATCTTCCACGTACAACATTCCCACCTACCAGAAAAAAAACTGATAGTTATGTTACCTGCAAGGTCAGACAAACGTGTAAAAAAGAACAGTGCTACCTGTTTCAGCTCTAGTCGTTCTAATACATCCCACTTCGGCAGGAACCCCTTCCATAAAGTCGGGATTGTTGTCTTCGAAAGCCAGAGTTCTCGAACATTCGTGCCTCAAAGAGGAAAGAAACTAACGTCACATCCAAAGCCCACGTATTGCACACAAAATACATAATTAAAGAGAGTTCCTTTAACATCGGGATTGTTGTCTTCGAAAGCCAGAGTTCTCGAACATTCGTGCCTCAAAGAGGAAAGAAACTAACGTCACATCCAAAGCCCACGTATTGCACACAAAATACATAATTAAAGAGAGTTCCTTTAACAAGTGACTATGAAATATTGGAAAAAGGACATGTTTTTGAGAGGAAACCGACGCACGGGAGAGAGCGAAGAGAATGTTGGTAATTTCCTGCGTATTCAGAGGGATGGAGGAGATGTCGAAGCCGTAGAGACTCTCTGGCAGATTGGCAACGATCTCGAGTAAATTGGCAGAGGGGATCACGTTTTCGCGGAGCTGGAGTCTCCCGAGTTTTCCAAACGGAACGAAGGCCCGAGGGTGAATATGAGAGAGGTTGCTGGATGGCAACTGAAGATCCCTCAAGGATCCCATTTTCAGAGCTGCAAAATCATCTGGCCACACTCTGCCGATGTCATTCCCTCCCAGGTGAAGTCGGAACAAGTTCGGAAGAACCTCCGCTCTCATGCTTTCAGTCACTTTCGATATCTTTCGGATACGGTTCTTGATGAGAAACATCTCCTCCAGCTTCTCCAAACCCTACCAGGGAAACACCCAGAAAGTTTAAGTTTAAATTTATTCCGATCCTGGAATCTCAATGGTGAAAAAAAAAAATATTGCCCAATATATAAATGTATCGGTCACAAAACCAAAGTTTATCATAGAAAAAGTAAGTTTAGAAAGGATTCCTTAGCTGAACTAAAAAATGCAATTCTTATTCAAGTGTAAACAACTTTAGAGAACATAAGTGCCGATATGCAAACACTTTGAGTGCTTCCAAATAGCCCCAAATTTAACAAGGTTGCAGATGGAATACGGTGCAAGACATCAACAGGAAATATACAGGACGCCACGCCAACTCGTATAGGAAGTTTAATAAAGTTGAATTAAGTGTGTCGCAAAGAACCCCGAGGAAGGAACGAGTGTGTCTGCGCCTGGCAGTTCATTTGGATTGAGTTACGGGACAAATCTGATCGTGCGAAGAGGTAGCACCCAAGTCAAGCGTGGTGAATGAAACGTGGTGAAGAATGCGTAGGTAGCGAGCTCTTGAGGTAAATCGGTTAGCAGATGTGCAACAGTCCAGTGCTTATACCTAGCAAACACGTGGTCGCTAGGTGTCATAAACTCATGTTGGCAAGCAGATTAAAAACACATGGCTTCGTCGTGTGATAGACTGACATTTTTGGTGCAATTATTTTCAACTTCACGCTAATCTAGGGTCCAGGCACATCCGTATTTTTACATTTTCTTTTGCGTTGAGGTATGTACGAATGTTGACGGATCGACTGAGCTCTCTAGCGTCCATGCAGTTTAGGTTAGAAAGCTGAAAATGCTGTTTGAAGCAAATGAGCAACAATAACATTTTCGGGCCTACTACTTACAAACTTGAGGGAAAATTTTTGTTTCCACTTTTCCCGTGTTCTATGACCTAAGTAAAACCTACCAGATTTTTCCATCGAAAAAGAAAAATCATGCATTAAATGGTTAAATCCAGTTTTCGTGAAGTCGCCTACACATGTTGGGTGTGACGTCCTGCAAATTTCTCGTAAATCATGTATGATTATCCGTCTGCAGTCATGTAAAATTATGAAAATTACTTGGGGCACCTGGGAGGATTTACATGTAGACACCAATACATTCTCTCAGGGTATTCATATTTGAAATGCATTTTTGAGTTCGGCAAAGGCTGAGCTCAAAATGTCTCTTAAATTTTTCATATTTATTTTTAGTCAACGCTCGCTATTAAGAAATTCAAGGGGGGGGCTCGTTTTTCCTTCGTTATAATGTATTTTCCTTGAAATATTTTAACGAAAATGTGAAAAATTTAGTCAAGTGTTCCTCATACCTAAAGATTAAGTATAAACACACAAATGCATGCCGTAAAGTATTGCTTTGGGCATGGGCATGATTAATGGAATGCGCGCGACCAATTGATCGTCTGCATATGCGCGAAGGTAAGACATATCCTGCTACAGTTACCATGTACCAGCTCCATTATCGACTAGTTATGGGACAGAACCGGCATGACAATTTTGCTTGTTTGATCGCCAAAAACAATGCTTGTTTTTGGCGATCGGTACAAGGAAATTACTTCATTAGAAGGTATTTTTCGTAATATCGTAATTCGTTACAACGTTTTATAATTTTTACAGGGGGATGCTGTGGCGGATCAAATGTTGATATATTTTTCGTTATAGCGTACTTCGTTATAGCGAGCGCCGACTGTACTTCAAATTTGCTTGCGAGGCCAAAACTTGGCTAATACCTTCGCTATTCGTAAATACGTGCACACAATCGGATAGAAGTAGCTACCTTCATGCCATCCCTCTGATGACGTCACAGATAAACGGATTCCCTTGTACGAAGGGATACTCTTCATGATCCCCACATGATCCCCGCATGATCCCCACGACTGAAAAACTTCCGCGAAACTAATAATTTTCCTCGAGAAGAAAGTTCGAGAACATCGCGAAAATTTTCCTGGCATGGTAGTGCAGAATTTCCTCTGGTTGCACATTCACATCTCAAAAAAGATGAAAGCGGGAGACGAAGGGTGAAAGCTTATAATGGAGTGGAAGGAGAGAGAAGCCAAGCGGGAAAATCAGGTCAGAAAACAAGCCTTGCGTAAAAGGTGATGTACTGTACAATGAGCATGCATAATCCATAATCAATGCTTGAATAATATGCAGCACATCTTATCTTGGGAGCTTTCCATTTTATTTCCTGTCTGTTTCCTGAATTTCATTGAACTTTGCTCCAGGCTGACCATCATTGGCTAGAAACTTCTTCCCCCTCCCCCGTTCCCGAGTAAGTTGCAATTTTCTGCCGCATGAACTCATAAGGTTCGATATGGAAATATTTTACTCGCAAAATATTTGCGCTTACGGTTGTACGTGATAATTACTTGATTTTATATCAACCCATGCGAACCTGGAAGGCTTGAGGATGAAGCGCTTGAACGTGGGTAAAGGAGATGGAGAGATTCTTCAATTGGATCATGGATCGAAATGCACCGACGTCCACGTCCCTCAACGGGCCGTTCCTGATGGTCAGAACCTGGACGTGTTTCAGCGAACTCAGGTCATCCCGGGTCAGTCGGGTGACGTTGAAAGGTCCAAAGTCTAAACTCGTATCGTGGGGAGTGAGGTCCTTGGGGAATTCCCGACAATCCAGCCCCCAACACGACACGAGCCCACTTCGTCCTCGTCGACACCGACAGCTTCTGCCTTCAGGCCCCCCGTATCGAAATTCCTGCTCACTTTTGCCTTCTTCTTCTGTCCCTCTCATCAGGTTTTTCCACCACTCTTCCCGGTGGAAAGTGACTTCCTTCGGGAACTCCTGTCCCATTACATCCACCAGCACCACCGCCAGACATACAAGCAAAACCTCATACCTCATATTCCTCGCCGAAACAGTACGTCTTCCTCCTCTTCCTTCTGTTTCTAACTGAAACGCAATTGGCTATTAAAGTTATTCCAAGCCCTCGAGTTTAATAGATCCCAAGACTGGTAGGCCTATGCATTTTTAGTGCAAATATTTTTACGGATACGAACTGTAAAACACGATGAAGATAACGACGAGAAGAGGAAGATGATGGAAATGAACGATACTCAAAAGATGACATGCATATACGCTCGCAAATTCGAAGAGAGTAAACCTACGTCCACACTAAAAGTTGTTACCGTCCTCGCCGAAGACGATTCATTGGCCAAAGACGGAAATACTCCAATGAGACAAAATCGCTTTATCTATATTGATTCTGTAAAAATGCGATTCACTGACGAAGCATCGTTGGCCGATGACGATTCCTTGTAGTGCTGACGCTGGAAACCGCATCAGTTAATGCGATAATTAAGGTGGTGCTTTAGGCAAAAGATGATTTCCAACCGTGATTGGACTACACGCAATGAAACCAAGAGGCTATGACGTCACGCAACAATAGACAAAAAGTGAAAATGAAATTCGAAAAAAAAAATGGTAACAGCACATGACGGCCGGGACGGAACCCAGACGTCTTTTTTTTTGTACGGAGAAGCGATGAATGGAAAATTGATGGAAAAAAACCCTTGGGGAACGATGGGAATAGGGCCGATACGCAGACTGGATGAGAAGGGCTTCACACACGCTCTCACCCCTCACATAACACTCCCCACTTTACCTTTTCAAATGTTGATCTATACATACAAACGCATAGTGGATACTGTATAAACTATAGCGACGCTCTTAGGCGACGTAATAGTCAAGGCTATTCGGTTCAAGGTTCGGGGTTTTCCCCCTGTATGTTTCCATCGCTCTCTCGTATATGTTAAGGCCGGAAAAGTGGTTTTCCTATTATTCACCCTTCGCTTGAAAAGGAAAAACCCATGGCGAACGACAATCTGGTTGGAAGGAGTTAATCCCTCCGTCTTTTTTCTGTTTCGTGGCGCTACCGAGGAATTGCCACGTCGCTCTCATTTTCCTCTGAAATAATGGGTGACATGCACCGGATCCGTTTAAGCTTAACTAATCTGATCTCACAATGGTTCCCTATGGGAATCAGTTTAACCGAGATAAACTTATTCTCATTGACGCCCATTATGAAAACGAATCGGTTTAAAGTTAAACGAATCTGGTGCATGTCACCCAATATCTCGCCAATTTGTTATTTCCAACGCCCGGGTATAACAGCCGCCAGTAACTCTAATTACATTAATGAAGTCACTTGCAATAACTTCCAATCTAATTAGAAAATCACGATGTTCTTAAGAGCAGAGCACGAGCTCTGTCAGTCAGTTTCTTTGAGTTGCACGAAACAAATGAGGTATGAAATTCGGGGTCCCGATGCCACAATCCACGGGCGTGTCTTTTTTCTCAGCGGCTCAGCTAGCTCTGCTGAGGTCTCCAGCATCCCATGACGTCATGTTAGGGCTGAGCTGCTCAGCGCTCCCATAGTTCGCTATGTTCCGCTGCCGGCTGTTTGCCCAAGAGTGACGTCATTCAATGACGTGGTCGTGCCTAGTCAACGCGTCTTTTTCGCCAGCAGCTGCTAGCAGCTGCTGGCGGCTGGAGAAAAAGACACGCCCATTCGTTCGATTCTTTTCTATGGGCGCGTTCAGACTGGTCTGCGCTGCACCTTCGGCGAGGCTACGGCGAGGCCTCGCCGAAGAGCAATGTGAACGGGCCTTAATGGTAAATGGGGAAACGTCGACGGAGGTGGTTGTCGCAAGCGGTGTCCCTCAGGGCTCGGTCCTGGGAAAGCTTCTGTTTTTGGTCAACATTAACGATTTAGATCTATGCGTAGAGGGTAAGATAAGTAAATTTGCCGACGACACCAAAATAGGTTTTTCTGTAAGGGGAAAGGCGGAGAGGGCCAGTGTCGAGCGAGATTTGAGGCTTTTGGATGAGTGGAGCAAGAAACGGCTTTAAGGTACTATGGGAGGATGGAAATCGACCCCCCTGGATCGAAATTCTGCTTTATAATTATTGTAAGGGACCTCAAGAAAGGGCCTTGGAGCCAATTGCTGACTCTCTCAGGTTAATGTTGATCTATACATACAAACGCATAGTGGATACTGTATAAACTATAGCGACGCTCTTAGGCGACGTAATAGTCAAGGCTATTCGGTTCAAGGTTCGGGGTTTTCCCCCTGTATGTTTCCATCGCCCTCTCGTATATATTAAGGCCGGAAAAGTGGTTTTCCTATTATTCACCCTTCGCTTGAAAAAGAAAAACCCATGGCGAACGACAATCTGGTTGGAAGGAGTTCAATCCCTCCGTCTTTTTTGTGTTTCGTGGCGCTACCGAGGATGAGCCACGTCGCTCTCATTTTCCTCTGAAATAATGGGTGACATGCACCGGATCCGTTTAAGCTTAACTAATCTGATCTCACAATGGTTCCCTATGGGAATCAGTTTAACCGAGATAAACTCATTCCCATTGACGCCCATTATGAAAACGAATCGGTTTAAAGTTAAACGAATCTGGTGCATGTCACCCAATATCTCGGCAATTTGTTATTTCCAACGCCCGGGTATAACAGCCGCCAGTAACTCTAATTACATTAATGAAGTCACTTGCAATAACTTCCAATCTACTTAGAAAATCACGATGTTCTTAAGAGCAGATCACGAGCTCTGTCAGTTTCTTTGAGTTGCACGAAACGAATGAGGTATGAAATTCGGGGTCCCGATGCCACAATCCACATTTCGGGGTGAAATACAATGGAAACGCCATGCAAGCGAGATATCCGGATGCACCCGATAGGAAACGAATATTGGGGTTTCCCCTCTCTTCCGCGAAGCACCTCCGTAGATCACAGATTCAGGTTGAGTCACACTTGCTGACTACAATTCTTACAACTTTATCATACGCATGCACTTCTTGAAAAATCGGGACAGGAAAAAAAAACTTAGTTCTGGAAAAATTAGGAGCCCCTTTGATTTTTCTCACTTCGCATGAATTGTACATCTTTTCTTTCCCTCAATACTGTAGAGAGGATTTCGTGGTCGCGTGGAATCTAGGAGGGGTCAATATCGGGATGACATCCAACCCAAGGATTAATTCAGATCATTATGATAGGAGGATAATTAAGGTAAGAATCATATTAGATAAAGTGTCTAATAGCAAGGTAGCAAGATTCGGGAGGTAAGAACTACCCGTGCATCATTAAGGGATAGATATCACTCGATATTTTAAGCAGCGAAAATGGTTCGTCATTGAAACTTATTGTCATGTTCATTGTCACTCAAAAGCAGACTGTGGTGACCCTGAAAAGGGATTCTCTCGACCACGCACTTCCCGATCTTCGGAATTATTGCACTATGACGGACGAGGCTTCGTAACCTTGGAAATCTTGGCGAAAGGAGGAGGTACATTGATTTGGAGTTGATGCTTGTGCGTGAACTGAAGTTGGATTGGAAAGGGACCAGACTACACTACGATTCTTCAAGGAGGCCACTTCCACACAATACGGGTTAAAACCGGGCTGATTGCCTCCTCGGTAAGGTCACTATCGTGAAGTTTACAAGGAATCATAGTCCATCCCGCTCTCACGGATTAGAGCAGTTTTTAATGTTCACTATTGTTATTATATAATAAAAAAATAGAACCCTGATTGAAGATAGAGAATGACAAAACTTCTGGCTTTCGCAGAGTGAAATCTGCGAATGATAACCCGTGCAGACACAAGGAAGACGTCTCCAACAAGTGACAAATGAAGATGATGAGAGAAGGAAGAGAATAGGAAGGAGAAGAGAAGGTAGCAGAAGGGGATTAGATAGAGGGGAGAGAAGAGATCAAGTTCAGGGTGACACACGAGAATAGAATGCAGAATGCCGAGGACCTACGCGCCTATGGGTGTCCTGCTTCGTTTCCTCTCAATCTCATTCATTACCCGTCCGTAATTAATTGTGATCACGCACATCCTTCTGCATCTCCCCTTCCGTGACCGCTCACGAGGCGGACTGATGCAGACGACACGACATCGCCGTAAGATACGTTTCAAATTTGACTGTAATCGGATTCGACCACAGATTACGCGATTCCATGCATTTGCAGACTTTTCTGAGATGCATGGTCCGTATAAGCTGAACCTATAGTGGAAGGCAACGGAGAGGAAACAGTGATTGAACTCGAACTATTAGAAGCGCAATTCAAAGTATTTACGCAGGATCACACTGAAAGGATGAGGAGGAAAGACAGACTCGACAAAACACGGAGTGAGCCAGAAATCAAATCCGGACCGAGTAGTTGTATATCGCTGTGCAACGACCGCGGCCTGGATCATCTCTCTGCGATAGAATGGAGACAGCCAGGGCACATTTTACGCCAGTGATGCGCGATTCTTAGTCCATAAAGGACCAAATTGAGATTTCCACTCATGTGTAAAGGTCAAGGGTACTACCGAAGATCGTGTCTGCCGTATCCGTTTATGAATGAGGCACTTTTGGCGCTGCCTTTCGGAGACGACTATCCGATTATATGCAGTTGGAGGGGGGGTTGGAGATAGTGCCTTTCTGTTCTGAGTAGCTCAGCGTAAAACGAGCTATTTACTCATCAGCAATTAGAGAAACAAGAGTCTTGGAATCGAGGCTGAAGATTCCTTTAAAAAATATAATCTTCCGCTCCCTGATCATTTTCTACTTGGTACTCATTGCTCTGGATTGGTTCTCATCACGTGCAGCGAATTGCATGTGATTTGCTATCCTCGTCTCACGTTCCAAGATACGCAATTTCCCTCATCGTCGAGTAAGAGAAAACGTCGAAGTCTTAAGGTCGAACGATACCGGAATGTGTCACCATTTTCCTTGAGAGTACGAACAAAATGTGCTGTGAAAACTAATCAGTGCGTTCGGCGAAGTCATTCGGATGGTTCCAGTCTTTGGAGCCAACAAGTCGAAGAAATATCTCAAAGGAAGAAGACCGATATGAAAAATAGCAGGGCAAGAGAAGGCACGTTAGTGTCGGTTTTTAAATTGTGTCTTCTGTTAATAAGGATTCTTCGACCAAGAGGTTGAGAGCATTTGAAAACATTTGAAAGAGCATTAGCCTCTAAGTCCGTCTTGGTTCCTCTGAACTCGAAGAAGCCGAAACGGAAACAAATAACTGCTTTCGTGAAATCATCTCCTTTCCCTCCGTGAGCTCCTGCATGGTGACCCCGGCCATGCGGGTTGGCTGAATCACACAGGTAGAATACATCTGAGAATCACCTTAAGGATATTTCAGTTCCCGATTGACGTGGCTGAGGTCAAAACTGCAAATTGGCAGCGACCACCGGAGCGGGAAAGAAGTGAACCGTCCCACAGGTAGAAAAAAAAGACGTGATATGGAGGCAGACAGAAAAAAGATAGGATTAGAATCTTCGGGCTCTACATCTTGGCGCTTTTATAGATTCGAATTCAAGCGCATTTCCACGTTTTTTCTCTAATCTTCGCCCGTCCTATCGACAATCATCACCTCGACCATGCGAATATTCCTCGTTCAAGACCTTTTGACAAATCAGAACTCAACTCAACAACAATGCCTTTTTGCGATTCGAAGTGTAACTGTCCAACTTCGAGGTTTAACTTGCGGGGAGGCAAATCCGGGTAGTGTTCGTGAACTCAACATGAAAGTTTAGTCTTGTTCGTCCTCACGATCTGTAGTGTTAACACTAAGGCATGTTTTGTATGGAGACTGCAGTCGAATTCGCCTCTCGCTGTGCCGCAAAATAATCATAGGGAAGCTTCTTTCGTGTTTCTCCGTGGCAGGATAAAATTCCAATAATAAAAAAATACAAAAGCTAATATAGAGGATGCTTGGGGCTTTCTAATGATATGCTAATTTAAAAAAAATTGGTCCAAATTAACATGCAAGGTCATCCGGATCAGGTCAAAGGTCAACTCTAAAAGTTATCAAAATAGATATGAACCAGCAAGAAAACAGGAATTGAATGAGCTATCGTGTGTAAATTGGTTGAAAACCTGGGAGGAATTCTCTGGACAAAATCCGGTCGTGCAAACACCAGCAAGGGAATAATTGTACCTGCAGGTTAAGGCTCCTTAAGTCAAATCTGTGAATGTTCCGACGACGTGAAAGTAGGCTTCTCCACAGGAGAGGAGAATAAGACTAGAGTCGAGAGGAATTGTTAACTTTATTGCTCCCTCGCTATTCTTTGGTCGTGCACGAGCTTAGTGAGGCTCAATTTGGATTTAATTGCCCGAGAGAGAGAGAGAAGACTTAGGAGGCGGGCTACTGAAATGGTAAGGGAGATAGGGAACCATCATACGAATGGGGTTTAGATGCGTTGGAACTGCATTCATAGGAGAGAAAGTTAACAAGGGGGAATCTTACCAAGGACCATTAAGGGGTTCGATAATGTGGGGTGTAAAGTTTTTTCCAACTCGATGGTTACAGCTGAACGAAAGAGAACCAGTTCCAATTGTGAAGCCTTGAATAAAGGGAGCGACTTTTTTACTTGTCAGATAGACAACACGTGGGACGTGTATAATAAAGGTGTAGTGGCTACTTCAGTTGTGGATAGCTCCAACCCTTACAATCAATTATTTTCCTGTCCATTTTCTTTGTTGCAAAAGTCATTTATAATCTCATCAGTATGCAAATCAACCTCTAATTCCAATTCTCCCTTTTGACATTATCAACTGTAATTGTACAATTTATTGGTTGTCAGCTTAAAATCCCGGCTGAAAACAGCTATAATTTCCAGCTGGACCATTGCAACTGAGTAAAAGCTGGAAACTAAAGTCAGATCCAGATTGGTTCCTAATTGTAATACCGCTGTCAGAACGAGAATGCTTTTGTTGGTTGCTCTTGCTCGAGATCCATCAACAGAAGCAGCTGAATTTCAGTTGAAGGGCCCTCTGTATAAAATTCTAACTGGGAATTTTCAGCTGGAAACAGCTATTAAACAGTTGCATTCCAAATGGGAAATTCCAGCTGTAAAACACTCTGTATCCAGCCCATCGCCAGCTGGAAATGGTCCGAATTTACAGCTTTGGTCCAGCTGAAAAATGCCAACAGGGATTTTAAACTGAGTGGTTACCATTGATTAGAGAATGTCTTCTTGAATCACTTGCTTCAGGAAGAATGCCTCATGAGGGAATCTATGGGTGAAATATGTGCACAAAAAATAAAAACTATTTTCTGTCTCCGTGCCCTTGGGGTGAGTGAAAGGGTTTAAAAGAAGTTAAACGCCGTTATGGCCAAAACAAAAAAGTATATAGTAGTAAGATTGACATATTCCCACCGACAGCGGCGTAGCGTCGGGGGGTCAGGTTGGCACGTGCCCCCCCCTCCCCACTTCACCCATCTACGATTATGCCTACCAAAAACGTTTATCTTTGTACGGGCTGGCCCATATAAGACTGGGAGATTGGGGAAGAGTGGGGTTTGTATGAAATGAATTGACCTGACCTGACCGAGAACCAGAACGTCAAAGAGCAGAAATGTTACTGGCATACGGGCCCAAACCTTGTCATCGCAGTCCACGACTTGACTTAAATTTAATGCTGTCTCTTGCTACAGGCAGCTTCTTTCCAACACAGTACAGGTTTAGGATGATGGCGGGTGAAGTATGGCTTTGACGATCAGAATAGCGAATCCATGGACACTTCTGATAACGGCAACCCTGTCTTGCACACCGGCAGTAGCTGAGGACGTGCCCCTGCTGAGTCCAGTGCTTCGTCACGAGACTCTGCCTGCATAAATGATCTCAATGGACTCGTGACCAAAACAGTGATGGGACGAATCTTGGATCGACTGGGATTTTACAAATTCCTATCCTTCCTTCTGCTATTTCTTCTTCGTCAGTGGTATCGACTTTACGTGAGATGCATCGTGCTCTGGAGGACAGCATCGGTTCGGCTCCTGTGTTCTCCTGGATTGAGGAAACAACACGCCGAGACCATCTTCGTACTGAGGAAGAAGCTCAAGCGCTTCCCACAGCACATTGGTGTCGTCCTAGCCGAGAATAAACTCTTTCTCAGTGAATTAGCTAACCTTGTAGTATGGAGTTTGCTGTCTGGTGTGCCATATTTGAGCATCTATGACCCCAAAGGTAGGACTTTGTTCAAGTCGTTTCAATCAAGTGAACTTAGGCCTACGCTTTAAATGGTTGCATAGGTGTATCAGACCAGTTCCTATATTTGTAAGCCATTTTACAGGAATGGTGAAACAGGGGGAAGTCATTGAGAAGCTTCAAGAGCAAGTGATATCAACACAGCATGAATATTTGGGGAGAGACTATCAGTTGTACAAAGTAGTTTTCCATGAGGAAAAGGATACTCCCAAGAGGAATGGTCTCCTTAATGGTCACACAGGTGATTCCAATTTTTATTAGCAGGTGTATATGCAGTTCCTGAGGCAGAGTTTTGTGTTAATAGCCTATTTTAGGTATTCTTTAGGTACTGTACTCTTATGAGTACAGTTTTGCAAATTGTGCATAATTAATGATGCTGATTCACAGGTTCATCGAAGGAGACCCTTTATTTGAGGCTGCTAGATAACGGAGACAGCAGAGGTGACATCATAAATACAGCAAGACACCTCTGCTCCCAGGTAAAGGAAGGAAAACTAGATGTGTCTGGAATCACTGTGGATGAATTTGGTCAGCATCTGAGCAGCAGCTTGGGCTTCCCTGAAGTTGACCTTGTCCTCAAGTTTGGCATAGTAGACTCTCTGTTTGGATTTCTGCCTTGGCATATCAGAGTGGCAGAAATGATGTAAGTGCTACTCCTCACCAATCATGCAAAACATAGGTAAAAGTATGGGTTTGGGTGGAGGCCTCCTGCTTCTGTGAGAAAAAATATTCTTGGCACAGAAATATAACATTTTGACTGCCAAGGTGGTTTTGTTAATTCTTTTCTTATGGTACCGCATACGCTGGTGTGTTACACTGCAAGATTTTATTTTACCCTTTGTGTGGTACAAAACTGGCTGACATATCACATGGCAGTCAATATGTGGAGGAAAAGCAACCAGACAATGTGAATGCAGTATTTGTGGGACCTCTGAATACTTGGATTGCCTTCATCAAGTGAAAGTTACACTCCTGGTCTTCCTCTTCTACTATACTAGTCATAGGACTATGTTCACAGGTCCAACTGTCTTGTATACTATAGTAGTTGTGAATTGTTGGTTAGGGGTTTGTGCCAGTTCATAAATGAAATGCAGAAATAAGCCAAGGTATTGAAAATCTTATGTCAGTGAAACATTCCATTGACTAGAGGAAAAGGAATGGATCCATGTTGCATTTGAGGCATCTAGAAATAACCCGATTTGACCCCAATTCACCTACAAATCCATGTAATCTTACATTCATAAGAAACTCATTTTGGTCTGGGTGGTTTATCCTGAAATATGCAACCAGAAAACTACCTCCATTTTTTTCTACATCCTATATCTCAAGATATGGGAGTGCTGTGTGCTGTTCAGTCTCCCTCTCTAAAACCTTGCTCTTGGAAATAAACTCTTGACTCACTTGGCAATAAGAAGCACTTTCCTCTCCCCTTACAATGAAATATCTGCTATTTAGAATTGAGGTTTTTTTTGCATAAATTCATTTATTAAATTTGCATATAATTATAAATTTCCATGACTGTCTCTCTCAGCTTAATAAAGCTGCAGTTAAACCAGATTATCACTTGCAAAATTGGAGGATGCTTTTGGTGTGTTCAACAATTTTCCCAGCCTTGGGGATGATGCCAAGCCTTATGTGAGAAAAATTTTTGATAGGTATTTCAGAGGAGAACCCTAGGACAGAGGGTTGTTTTGTTACTATGGTAATGAATTTTAGATCATCAGGGGATAACTTTTTTTTTTCACCATCTATCATGCTTGATTTGGTACCCTTTAATATTGACTATTGCCCAACATCTCAATTCCCATTCTAAGAGGCTCCTCCTCAGTACATCAAGGGTGTCTTGCAAGTTGCTTTCCCTGCCTTCCCCTGCAAGTTTTTATTATTCCATTTATCCCCTCAGACTTATGACTTCCCAAGTGTTTCTTGAGTAGGCCAACCATACAAAAATCCATTGGACATGCTTTGGAAGACTTGACAGGGATGTCAAAAGAAGGAATGGCATGAATATATGCCATTCCTCCATCTTCTTTGGGAAAGTTCCATTTGAAACTTCGATGTAGCTGGAGGCTTCACATTTTGCAGCTATGAAAAGAACTGGCCATACCATGAAACTTTTAAAATTTTCTCATTGCATTCATGGTGGCACTTTTAAAATGTGCTTCTTAATGAGGAATGTAATGAATGGTCCTAACCTCCTTCCTGCCAGATAAATCCAAGCTTTATCCAATGTCGCATCTTTCCATTCTCTCCCAGAAGATGGTATTCATACAGCTTTTGGGCCTCAGTATTGTGCTTTTTGGAAATGCCAAAGGAATTTGTGATCTTTACCCTTAAATCTCTTCTATAGTCCCAGATGCCTATTGATCAAGTGATTGATGGTTTTTGCAGACACTCCATTTTTGGCCATAAACTTTTGGGCTGGTAGACTTTTTTTGGCAATGGTCTTGAACTTCTGGAGGCAGAGAGATTTTAGATTTTTGGCTCCTTTCTCGTGTGGCTCAGAACATTGTGGAACCTTTACATGACAGGCTAAACATCCTTGCACTGCTTCACTATGGCAGAATGTAAATATTAAACATTGGAAAGAGCAGTGATATAGCCCCCTCACAAATGATTAATTTTTGGAACCATTCTGAATCACCAATTTGACATGATTGACTAGCTTGAAGCACAATATAAATATTCTTGCTGTTAACCTTGAAGCTAAGAAAATTTGCAACAAGGATGGGGTTAAATTTGTTAGTCATCACAAAACAACCCCAAGTACAAGGTATTCTGGCTGGTCTTTATCTGTATGCATGCAAGTGAAATGTTTTCCCATAATGATGGGCATTGTACTGATATTAGCTTGGGATTATCTACCTCTTCAAATCCTGTCACACAGGTGTCAAAAGCTGTGCGACAGGATTTGAAGGGGTATTACTTAAAAGTAAAGGGTTCTTTTGTCATACTTAAATTCAACATTGGAATGGACATACAAGTGATTGGCAGAAGCTCTGATAGAATCCCATGCTTAATGCTGCAGAATTTAAATTCTTGAAGTTATTCAATATAAGAGGATGTTTGAAGTTTATTTGCTGGCAATATATTTCCCAATTTGGCCTTACCCAGTCAATTATGAGATGTTAGCTTGATATGCTTTTGAAATCTCAACTCCTTGCTTTAACTTTCCAGTGTTGCTTAAAGATTGATTGGCTCTTTGACTTTCTTTAACAGCTTCCAAGACACGCTCGAGGGGTGGAGATTTGAAGAATATGTCTGGTGTCTCCAGAGATTCAGCCAATGTGATCAGAGACTAGGGCAGTAATATTCAACTGTGGAAATTGATTTTAAAGTGAATTAGGTGATGTCTGCTTTTCACCCTGGTTGTGTTAGAGAAACCAGATATCAGGGTTCCTTATTTTTTACATTTCATTTCATGCATTCATAATTTTTTCTCAACCCACAGTGTTTCCTCATACTCTATAATATTTCAAATCAGAATGTATTTGCTTGTTTAATGAATTATTGTTTGGGAAATTAAGTTGTTTCAATTTTAATCAATCAATCAGTTATTGGCATTGCCTTGAACATGAAGACATGAAGGGTTCAGAATAAGCTTTATTGGATTCAGAGCATCATGTTCAATCTGGAGATTGAAATTAGGAATTGGTGTTGGGTCCCCTCCTGCGTCCAAAAGTCTGAACCACATTCACGAATCTGCGATTGTATTGCATTCGCCTCTTTGCCCGACCAGTCTTCTTTTTCTTCTTCTCCTGCTTCTCTACCTGATGATACATTTCAGTACAAACTTGAATTGCAATTACGTTTCAATGTCTGATACAAGAATAGAAAAAATAGGATTGGAATATTCTTCCTCTAGCTTTCATTGTGCAGGGTTACTAGAGAGAAATGGAAGAGAATATGCAAAAGATTGTTTGTGACATTCTCATGGGGCAAAGACTTCTAGGACTAGTACTTACTATTTTGTACTTTGTACCCCAGAAAAAATAAAACCACACATCCATGCATCTGAAGGGAAAAGGCTTGGGAGAAAGGCTAAAATCTTACCTTTGGAGTATGGTCCTTGACCTTCCCAGCTCGAGCTAGAGAGCCATGAACCTTTCCTAGAAGTAAATTCAGGTCAATGTTAGCATGAAATAGCAAAACAAGTCATGAGGTTCACAAAATCACAGAAAAACCAAGAGGTTAGAAGGTGCACTCTTCTCTTTCATCTATAACACTATTGTGAAGTACAGAAGTCAAATCCATAGAGAGCTGCAATTAATTTGCTTTTTGATATACTGGACTCACAGGAGATCAAACTGAAAAAATGTCATTCACCATAACCCATACATGTTATGGCTGATTATTCAGTCCCAAAAGGACATACCTGATATATCAGAATATTGACTATCTGAAGCTGCCTTGAATATTCATAGCTAGATTCTATTCATAAATTTATTTTTGATAAAATTGTGAAACTTGCATAAGTTTGATCATCCAGGTGCATGCAATTGATATCAATGTCTACATATGATATGACATTACCTCCTTGGGAGGGGAAAATTTATTTGTTTAGAGATAGAGACTTAACCCTTCTCCTGCTGCATCATCAATCTACATTCAGATTATACTAAGGTTAGCATCACTTAGGGAAATCTAGGAAAAGAAATTCCCTTTTCTGTTTTTTTTTTGGAATGTTTGCTCAAAGGAATGCCAGTAACCATCAACTTGGGTCATGATACTATAGTCTTGCTCATCATATATGACAACTCCCTCATTTCTCCTTGAACCTCATCAAAAACCTCAAAAGGGAAGGCAGTCATAGCTATGCCCATTCATTATCTTCATAGTGAGTCAACATGTCATCAGTGCTTTCTACATTCAGTGAAAATCTCATATTGGATAATGACAGTGCCAAAATTGAATCAATTTACCCTCCTTGTTACTTACTCAGGTCAGCTACAGGCACAAGACAAGAGAGCAGCCAGGTCTAGCAGACTTACAAACACATCCAATTGGTATCACATGAAGAAAAGCTCTCACTCAAGGACTGACTTCACTTAAATTTTCATGAAATTAACAATACATGTTGGATGCATGATCACTTTAAATCTCCTATTCCTAATCTCAAATGGTGTTTGTCAGCAGTTATGTAGAATTTAAGCTTTTTTTTTAGTGACAAGGAAACATCATTTGGAGGGAAAATTCATTATGAAGAAATGCAAGGGACCAATATAAAACAAAAAGCAATCGTCAGCACTAATTTAAAGCTTCTGAGGTAGGTTGAGCTTCTAATTGCAACATTCATGCAATAACACCATGGACCCAATCAAAGATGGCTCAAGAGGAAAGAGTCAAATGACTAAGGTTGAATTCAAGTGAAAAACACAACAAACAATTCCAGAAGGCTCATGGCTGTTGGGCTTATTAACCCCTCAGCTGTGCAAATTTTTTTGTTAATCCTCCTCCCACTGAATTTCTTGCAAGAAAATGCCCATTTCCATACCAAAACATACCCATGTTATTGATTTTTTTTTTTATCACTCCCAAGTGACTTGCATAATCAGGACAGAATGAATTATTACTTTAATGAAGTTTGATTTCACTAACAATCAACCCTCCCTTTCTCACTGCCATGCTGCCTGGGATGACATGTTTTCAGAAAAGGCCTCTGTTTGATAAATATCCACCCATTACAGCTGCTCTTGCATCTTCTCAAATGAGATCTTCAATCTCAAACTCCACAATCTTCTGCATTCTGAGCATAATATTATGCCTAACACAGGAAAGGGGTAAAGGTATCAGTCTGACCTATCATAACCCATCACTTGAACTATTATGGCATCAAACCCCTGCCATTTTCTCATTAGAAAAAAAAAGCTCAACAAATTTGGAAAAAGTTGCTCAAATTAGTTAAATTAATAGCCACACATCACATGTTGGACACTGCCATATTACCAAGGGAGAAGCCATGTTAGTTTCAAGGTGATCACTGAATGCACCCTCTTTCCTTCTTAGCTCTTAGGAGTGAGAATAAAAACCTCCAAGAAGTGCAGCATCTACTTCCACAACTGTGAGGGATGGCATGGACAGAAGGCTTGCATTGTTGTCATCCAAGAGGTGACCCTCATGGTACAAACGCACATCACTGATGGGAATGCCTTCGGACCCCTCCACAAATTTCTAGGCAAGGAGAAAAAACAGTTGAAATATTTTTCACTATCACTTCATCAGCTTAGTACATCCAATATCCACTGACAAGCCATCCCATCATGTACATGTACTTCACTGGTTGCAAGGGTGCAATGCAGTTGATAATCTGCAGATAGTTTTCTAATTCCCCATACACAGAGAAAAACTTGACACTATTTCTATAAGCATGCAGTCAAAAGAATATGTGTACAGTCAGGGTAACAAGGGAAGAAAAATTAATAATGTGAACATGACTGTAGCTCATTAAAAATAATTGGTTGCTTCATTAACCCCTTTACCAATTCCTTTTCTCTGCCACATGTGCCTTTCAGCCTCCACTCAGAATTTTGCAGACCACCTAAATGGAGGGATGCTAAAGACAGTGAGCAGTGACAGTGACATTCTCATATTTTCCTTAAGGAAAATATGAAAATGAAACTGAATTTGTCTTAAGAGACAGATGAGGAAAAAGTTTTATGTGGTCCAGTTTGACCCACTGCAAAAGTTATGGGATTTAGCATGTTATGTAGGCCTGTTGTGTTTTATGTCGGTGGGTTTAAAATGATGTTTGAAGGCACCATTTTCTGCACCGCAACTTGGAAATAGGTGTTTGTCCCAGAACCCACCATAAAATGATGACTTACCTGTTAATGCCACTCCACTATAATGTGTCTGGTGCATAATACTCCATGTGTTTTGAGCATTCTGAGATGTATAACAATGCATGTAAAGTATAATTGCAATAAAGATTATTTGACAGGATAATTAAGCTTAATGCTGAGTAATCCTGTTTTAGAATCTGATAAAGTAAGGCTTTGCAAATTAATGGTTAATGTCAGACCTACTGGGATAAATATGTTGCCATATTATTTGATGGATTAAAGCATAAACCTTGTAATTTCCTTCTTTAAGTTTACATTGGGATTAAAAGAAGCATCTAGAGAGGGTTAGGGGGGCTTGTGGGCTTGGCAAAGCTTATAGTTTGAAGAAAAAATTTTTGAAATTGAGAAAAAAAAAAACAGCTTTGCAGGCAGAGGGTTGACCAAACATTAACCAAGACATGCCCAGAGTAGGACAGCATGCAGCATACACTACAGTGTTTCTGGGATGACTTTAACCCCCATTAACATGGGCTCCATACTTTTCTATGGACCCTACTGGTGGCTCGGAAAAAAAAGTTATTCTATCACTTTCAACAGATGTCATTACAAGCAATAGAGGCCTAATTGAGACATCAATTTAACTAATTCCTTGCAGGCTCATGGAAGATGTCACAGGACCATTCAAGGATATGATGCACATTGAGCTGGTGACCATAGATGACATAAAGAGATGCACGATCCCAATGAAAGTTTTGGATGAGATTTGTTCTTCCCAAACAAACTGGCAGTGCAAAAGAAATGGTGTGGTTCAAAAGTTTTTCCTACTTTAAAAATACTAAGCATTTTTTTCTAGGGAGACAATTAGTTTTTCCACAGCTGACATTTAAAAAATCCTAATATTATCTATATTAATCAATTTTCAGTTACTGGTACATTGTTGAACATAAAATGAAGGAAGTGGCAGAGGGAACAAACTTCATTGACATGGGTGAATCCCCACATAACTTGCATACTTGCAAAAAATATGTTAGAGAAATCGTTTGTACAGTAAGAGAATAACAATGTAGTCATGTATTTCTTGCACCCATAAAATACCCATATCCTTGAAAATGTCCCAATCTCATAATGAAGTTGTGGCCCATCTACCAAGAAAGAGAGAGACACACCTCCATGTATGTCTTCACAAGCATCTCTTTGATTACTTGTTTTCTTAATGACCAGTGGTGTCAGATGGTACAGTATTGGCCCAAGTTTATATGAATTCCATCTATGTTTCAGATCTTTGAATTATACCTAGCTCACTTTCAGTTTAAGCAGGCAACGTGTCTCCCGTACTTAAAACAATCTTATGACTTGACCCACTAGTGCCTCTACTGTTACACTTCTTGTAAAACCAGTTAATGCATCATTAGTAATGATGGTAAAGACAAGATGTCTCTCACGGCGCTGCAGGCAACAGAACCTCGGAAAGGGGGCAGGGGGGCCAAAGTCAATCTGGAAACACTGTATAAACTTTAACATGTCTTGGTCAGCTGTTTTAATGGGTACAACTTGATCAATTGCTAGTCATACTGAACAACTATTTGGGTGTTGTGTACCGCCAGTGCCATCTGTTAATCAACGATGAACTACAGTTGAGAATTTTTCATGCACATCTCTGCATGGTGTCAAACATATAGAACATCAAGCATAGCTGGGTTAAGGCAAACCTATGCATGATTTTGTTTTGCTATAGGCCTCTAATGTTGACTAATTGATGATACTCTCATATCATAACCCATGCAAAAATATTTATAAAAAAAGAGGCCTGTAGGCTTCTCATGGGAAAGCAGAAGGCCAGATTAAATACACATGTGCTGAAGATAGCAACAACTCTCAAATTCCTTACCTTCAGATCTCCAACCGACTTGTCATCTTCAAAACTAAAGACATGTGTCTTCAGTCCCTTGACCAAAACCTGCATGTTTTGCGTGATATGTCTCTGAGAACCTGAAAAAAAATTAAGATAATGTTAGCAAAGACTAGACAAATGTAGATCAAGGTCTCAGCCAAGCAATGCTAAGGGCCTATCTTAATTTGAAGATTTAAAAATGAAAACTTATTGAAAATGCTGCTATTCCTTTTGAGCTCTTTTCCAATAGGCCACCTTGGAACCTTTGACAAGTTTACTTCACCAATGAACACCATAAGTGTCAGAGCACCTGTTGCAAACTGATCCCAAAAGCAACATCTTAGGCCTCACATCACAGGATGCAGCAAAAGTTTAGTCACAGATGTATTACCAATTTTATTTTTGAATATTTTCTATTCATGTGGATGCAGTTTCGCTTGTCTCCTTTTTAGCCACTTCATTAATGTTTGTTGCTTTCTGCCACATTTTATTAGTTTTCTCTGTTATTATGGTTAAAAATCAATAAATAGCTTTTCAACTGTCGCCAAACTTTTACCACACCCTGTAGATTTTTAACAATGTTATGAGGTAAATATTGTATATATTTGCAACACTAATAGGCTGGCACATCTGGGTCTGTTTTTTTCCTATACTCATTGACTTGTAGGTCTGTTCATACTAAGAACATGACTAGCCTGCTTCTCATCACTTAACCCCTCATGCCAATATTTGGGATACCACTGCTGGCAAATGCAGGTGGCTATGAGTACATATTTGGGATAACAGCTGGAGGGGTTAAGTTTAGGGGTGAGGACATGTGTCTATGCCTTGTGGGAAAATAATATTGTGCTAGGCCTCATTTACTATGACTGTTAGGACTGGCCTATGTTGGGGAACATCACCCTACACACTTTTTCAGTAACAATTTACAGAAAAATTATTTAATATTTCTTTCTTTTGATTATGTGGTTAGTTGTACAATCAAACCCAAGCAATTTCCTTTTTTGTTGCTGGATGAGAGCATCAATCAAGTCAACATTGGTTTCCAAGTTAAATTAGCTTTCCAAAGCCATGCTACACGTGCTATGAAAAAATGATTAAACTGTAAAACCACTATGACCCAAGGGAGTAAAAAACATTCATGAACATTCTTTCCATACTTTAGAGGTTCAGTAAAGGCTGCAGTGCGGTTGGCTGCTCTCATGGCTCCTTTTATTTTCACTGATGAGTCTAGCTATGGTGTTATGCGTGAACCTACCTTTCTCCTCCTCTCCATTATCATCTGTGATCAATAGGCCCAAGTCCATGCTTTTGTTTTTGTGAATTAGAAAATCTTTGTATCTCCATTGACCCTGTTTGTCCCCTTTCCCAGAATGCTCATGGATCTAGAGCTTTAATCATGTACAGGCTTGAATCAGAGCCTCTAATTCAAGCAATTCAATCCTACACCCTCATTCTCATGCCATTCCACTAACTTTCTTTGAGTTTCATGACTTCTCAAATTCTTTTAATAGTGTAGCCTCCAATAATGTCACCTCCTCCCACTTCATAAAGTAAACACCACACCATACCGAAGTAGCAAGGGATCATCCCTGGGACATCCCATTTGGATTCTACCTGGGACAAAATGACATCCCATGGATGTCATAATGAAATCGTCCCGCGATATGGAAATCCTTGGAGCAATCAGAGGACATCCCGTAAGGTTAGAAATACTCTCGTCCCATACACCAAATCCTTAGTATGTCCATAGGACGTCCGTTGTGGGATGTGGATGTGTCCCATAATATTTTAACAAGCGTACATCCAAAGTCTCAATGACATCCTTCTAACTGTTAGACACAAATAACATTCACCTGGTGCGTAAGACTTTTGTAGTAAAAGTGTGACGTTCAGGAGGGCTACTTCACATCGTTGCACCACACAGCCGACATGAAAGAAGAGGGGGGGGGTGATACTCACGCGCCATCTATCTTTAGACCTGTTAGGGTTTCTTCATCGCATAAGCAGTTCCTTTATAACATCTCATTGCCTAATTTTGCTGCGGAATTTTTTTATTAATTATTTCGGAAAATTCATACCTGACATTGAAATGAAAATGTAAAAATATATAATGGATATCACAATAATTGATATTACATGAACAGGTAGAGAAATTAGGATTCGGCAACCAAATGTGTGAATGGCACTTAAATTTACGGTTGCCCGCCTATAGTACATTTTGCTGCAATAGATTCTTTGCCGTATTCCTTTTATCTGGCATTCTCCTAACGTCATTCTACGTGCTTTGCAATGTTATGTATCTTCAAAAAATTTTAAAACTTAATTGCAATTTTAACCAACATCACTTTGATTTGTTAGCAGGGCCGGGTTAAGGGGGGGGGGGGAAATCAAGAATCCACTTTCCCCGGGCCTCGCAACTTCTTAATAATGCTGGTAGGTGGTCATTGTACAACCCTGCTTTATCAACTTATTGGATACCCAACATTTCTGGATCTAAATTTCACAAGTATATATACTTACACATGTCTAGGCTTGGAGTATCAAAACGCCGGAGGTCCTAGGCCCGTGTTGCGCTCCATAGTTATGCATAAAACAGCATTAGGTTAAGCTTATTCTTGAATAATATCCAGCCTACTGCACTATTCTGATAGAAATTGTACCATGTAGGAGCACTTCCATAGATTTAAAGATAGTGCTATCTTGTGAACGTTATGTTAAATATTAAGAGTCCTCATTCACCTTGTTTTACTCCTATGAAGCCTTTGCACATTTGGCCCAGGATCTCATAACTTATACATGGGGGGCAAGGGGTTACCAGAGACGTGACGAATTGTAACGTTAACAAGAACCACATGTTGGTAGTTAACCGCTTTAAAGCATTAAAACATTAAGTTTCATAAATGTACTACAGTATTTTTATTTCGCATTTTTGCACATTGAACCATTATAGCCATGATTTTTACCCGAGGAATGTTTTGTTAACCTCATTGGCGTAGGGAAGGGAGGGGAGTTTAGGGGGTTAGAACCCCCCCTTGGGCTTCTCGGTCTGTGACACTGACAGGCATATTTCACCTTTCATTGAGAATTCCAATTTTAGCTATACCCCTTTGAGGAAAGTCTTATGTCTGTCCACAGAATCAAGATGCAAGACCATTTCTTTGAAAAGGTTAATTTAGAGTAGTGGAGCTAGGCATAGGGTTGGGATATCTACCTGGCTTCAACCCCCCCTTGCCAATTTCCTGCCTACACCACTGGTTAACCTTACCTGATCTGATCCTATTAGCAATAGCCTCCTAGTTTTAATGTTGAAAGAATCCCTGGTCTAACCAACTTTGTTGCAATATGTGGCATAAATATGAGGGTATTGACCATTCTCTCTTGACCTTCATTAGCATTATCTTAGGTTCACCATTTGTACATGCCTCATAATCCAGAGGGAAGAAAAAAAAGAAATGCCAGATATTCAGGAAGTGAAAGGAGATCTGTTCTCCTGCCCTGAGAGTACTTCCCTAGCTCATTGCATCAGTGCAGATATTCGTATGGGTAAAGGCATTGCAGCCATCTTCAAGAAGAAATTTGCAGGTGTGTCAGAGTTGCAGACACAGAAAAAGAGTGTTGGAGAGGTGGCAATCCTCAAGCGTGGAGATCGTCATGTCTACTATCTCATCACCAAAGCAAAGTACTTTGAGAAGCCAACATATGCAGCAGTGGAGAAGAGCCTGAATGCAATGAAGAAACACTGTGAGGAGCATGGAGTCAAAGCTCTTGCTATGCCTCGTATTGGGTGTGGCCTGGATGGCCTGGAGTGGAAGCAAATGAATGAGATCATAGAGAAGGTCTTCCAGGATTCTTCATTAGATGTCATTACCATATACACTCTGTGATCTCTTTTATCTACATCATCTGCATCTCCTAACCAATTCCATTCATTAAACTTGTGTTCCTTGCTGAGATTCAGTGCAAAGCCAATTACCTTTTTAGGGGGGAAAAATTTTATATTGTCCATGGAGAAATTATTTTGGAGGAGAAAGAAAATTGAGAAAATTGATGCAGTACACTAGCTGGGGGAGAGGCAAACAAAGCTTTATCATCCTAGAGGCATCTTGGTTACTGGTTAATTTTGCTATTGTTGCCCAAACAATTGGAGGTGGTTTGTTTGTTTTTTTAAATCCCGGTTTCACCTTAGGCTATTCCCACCCAGATGTACATATGTCCTCATGCTCGCTACTGCATGTTGTACAACATTTTTGTGTAGTTGGGCAAAGAGAGTGGGACCAAGTACTAGTATATTGAAATGAAAACTCAATTCAGAAACACTCCAACTTCTCTGATCTGTTAGTTAAAGTAGTTTAATGATAACTCAGGAAGTGGAAAGAGGTATTGCCACATTAAACTTTTTATGCAGGCAACTTAACGATATGAGAGGGAAAAGCTAAGTATTGGTGGACGAGAGACTAGTAAGGTTACTGAATATTGGGTCTAAGCGAAAGTTCTGTCGGTTTTTCGTGGGTCGATAATTTCTGTTTCCCATATGCGAACTAAGCTGCACACACTTTTAAAAACCGGTTTTATGTTTGAGTAAGGGTTATAGAGTACGTTTGACATGAATTTAGTTTAACCGTTCAGTCCAAAATGAACTACTGTGCATTCAACATGTCTATGGATAAAGTGCATTTGAGACACTGTGCTTTGAGTTCCAAAAATGAAACAACGCAACGACCGCAAGTAAAAATTTATGTGAAGTGTTTGGGGAGGACGCCATTACTGATCGCATGTGTCAAAGATGGTTTACCAGATTCCGTTCTGGTAACTTCAGTTTGGAGGATGAACCACGCTCTGGACGCTCCTTCGACGTCGATGATGATAAACTGCGGGCCTTCATTAAGGCAGATACTCGCCAAACATCTACAGAAATTTGCGAGAATCGTGGAATTTACCAGACAAATGTCCTAAAGCACATTCATCGGCTTGTTTTTTTTTTTTTCTCAAGAGTAGCGCTTGGGCACCGCATAATTTGTCCGAAAAAAACTTGCTTGATTGGGTCACCATATGTGTTATGCATCGCGCCCGTCAGCTTGCAGAGCCTTTTTTGGATCGATTGATTACTGGTGACGAAAAGTGTGTTCTGTACTACAATGTGCAACGAAAACGTCAATATTGTGCTGCAGGACAATCTCCTATTCCTACTCCAAAGCAAGGTTATGCTCTGTTGGTGGTGGGATTGTAAGGGAGTTGTATACTATGAGCTTCTGAGATCCAACGAAACCGTTAATGTTGACCATTACTGCCAGCAACTCAACTCAACTCTCGCTATAAAGTGTCCATCTTTGGTAAACAGAAGGGGCGTCGACAATGCGCGACCACATGTGGCGATGAAGACTCAACAAAAATGAAAGGAACTCAATCGGTCAATTCTTGCCCATCCAGCATATTCCCCAGACCTCGCACTTTCGGACTACCATTTATTCTGATCGCTGCAGAACCATCTCAATGGGGAAAGAACTTCGCCTCTTTTGGAGCTGTCGAAACGGCCATTGAGAACTTTTTCGCATCCAAGCCGGAAAAATTGTATGCGGATGGAATTGAAAAGTTGCTGAACAGATCGGAGACAGTCATAACTAATAATGGAAGTTACATGAAAGATTAAAGCAGTTAATAAAAAACTAAGAAAAAAATCACCAGATAGTTTCACTTTAAAAACCGACAGAACTTTCCACTCAATACAAAGTCGGGGCAATAGGAGCTTCCATAATGTGTACAGGAGATGAGTTCGGTAAAGCACATCCTTGCGACGTCACGCTGCATGCGCGCATATTCACGACCTCGATGCCGGGGTTGTGGACCAGTCTTTCCCTTGACACAATAAGAGAAGAAAAGTCTAAGTGATTGGCATAAATGAGAAATTTAAAGGCGCTGAATATGGAAATCTATAATATTCATTCTAAGAAAAAAAATTCCCCTCTCCTTGAGCATGTTTCAACTGGCCCTTTCTCTTTCCCTGGATAACTCCTCGTCCCGTGTCGCAGTTACTGTAATTGCATATCATTGGAAAGCCATATTACCTATGCAGCGATGTGCTATTTTCCGTCCTCGCGGAATGAGGTCATCAATCAAGGGAAAAGGAGATAGTATACTAACCGAAGCACGGGGAGCGTTTTTTTTATGGTTCGTGTGGGTTGCTTTCCCTCATGCTTGATTCATATTCGACAATTAATCGGTGCCAGATTGCTGAATAGGAGAAGAAAGCCCACGGTAGGCGTCGTGAGAAGGGACTCCAGGCCTTTGGATACGGTGAAAAACAAATGTGAAGTCATTCTGGGTTAGAGTGATCAGTGCCCCTTATTGGTTCTTAAAAGTGCAAAATGCCATCACCGATGTATACTTTAAGATAGCGGTTCTCGAGAAGCACTATACGGATCGGACAGGAAACCTCTTCTGAAGAACCTCATCTAACTTCTGACTTCAGCCTACTTTCTCGATAGTAGTGTATACCAGGAATATGTAATCTGAGTCAATTTTGATAGAAATTGACTCATTGCGTACTCCTGGAATACACTTTTTTATTAAAAGAGTATCTATCAAGAAGGAATGTCAAAATCGATATTATTGCTGCAATAAAGATGCAGATTACTTTTGCAGGCAGATGTGTATGTCTACCTTCTCTTATTCTTGGTATAAAAAGAATACTTTTATTATGGTTTTGCCATATAACAGTTAAAATAAACCTGTCAAGAACGAATTCAGAGGTCCTGGTTAGGCTTATACAATTGTGCATGGAGAATCGAGGATGTGCTGGGGTGCCGCCGACCTATAGCTGTCTGAAAAGGGTGCCGTTGCAAAGAAAATGTTGAGAACCGCTGCATTAGAAAAAGATTTGTAATACTGTATCAATACAAAGTGTCATTAATTCAATTGAAATATGTTTTACAAAATATTGGCATACTCTCTTTCAACTTTAATACTTCTCCTACACCAGCGTCCAATGCGCTCTTGCATTTTTCGCCTGTAATGTGATGTGCAGCGTGTGGGAGTCAAACTTCAGCCGCAGGTTCAAGATCAGGCCCTTCAGACAACTGCCACGACGGCCCTGCTCTACTGTTGCGACTTAGCGAGGCATGGATCCTCTCATAAGACAAGAAGCACCGGCTGAACGATTGCTATACTCATTCTGAGAATCGCCGTCAATGTCGACTGACAGCAGCATGTCTCGAACGTAGAGGGCCCCGAGTAACACACCAGGCGTCGGATGCTGAAGTTCGCAGGACATGGGCTCAGGGCGAAGAACCAACTTAGCAGTAATCTTGTATCTATAGAACGGATGCCGACACGGGGCACGATGCGCTGCAGCAGATCCACCCTTACAAAAAAATTTCCCCCTGAGGTAAAATTCGAAAGGTGAAACTGAGGTAAAAAAAAAAAAAAGTTTTCCCCCGTCTCTCAACCTGTCAGAAGACCCTTCAGGTAAGGATTAGGGGAAAAAGCGATGAAATTCGGACGAACGAGGGGGTAACGTTTTGTATGGGCAAACTGGCACACATCTATCAGATAACAAAATTCGTGTTTACGACCTGAGGAGCTGCCGGCTGTAATGGAGGGCCGGAAGCAGTGAAGGACCACCATGTGCACATCCATAAAAATCCATTTCTGGTTTCATGGTGAAGTGTTGGTCGTGGTCATTAGTGATTAAAACTTGTCCTTTTTGAAGCTTCGTTCTTGCTGAACATGGCCACACCAAGGTTAATCGCACCCCATAAAATCAAGCATTAGTGTAAGAGTGATCATTCCTAATACCCAGGTAACACAGAACATTGAATCAACATGGATTGGATGTGGATTGAGTGTGCGAATGTTGAAGGTTGAAGGTGAACATTGTTTCAATGTTGATACAATGTCGTCGCATCACATTTCGTAATTAATGAACACATATATTAGAGAAATGTGGAATTATTAAGTTCTGATTGCAGAATCTGATTCTGAAACAAATTAAATGTCCAGGTTTAGTGTGAGCGCATAGAAGTCTAGGCGATTGAAGACGTGTAGAGCACACTCAAGAATAACCTGAAGTGATCCATTCACAAATTTAAGAGAGGAGCTGAGAGAATTTATCCTCGTTTTGCAAACCAGTTAGGCATGCAAGGCTTTGGTACTGTTTGCAGAACTGAAGAGGACCCATCCTCTCAAACTTCTCAGTACTCTGTGGGTACTGACCTATAGATACTGAAGAGGGTTTATCCTCTTTTGTATATGTAGTTCATCATCCACAGGTCATGCGATTCATTTTGATGAATTTACCTCTACTTTATCCATGGAGAAACCCAATCACGAGGGACTCTTTGAGGAATGTTGAAACAATGTTGACAAAAATGACATCTTCACATTGAATCAATGTGGCACCTCAATGTTGTTTCCACATGTGTTATCTAGGTATGACCTTGCTTCCAGTTTTAATGTCTCCTTTTCTTGTAGACTAAGGCTTCACTCGCAGACTGTTCTTGAAGCGGAAGCCACTTTATATTTGGTTGAATTTTCCTGTCTCTCTGACACTTAGTGTATCGCGACCTTTACACAGTTGATACAATGGTCGTTGGCAGGACTGGCCCCCCCCCCTCCAGAAGGAAGAAGGGTCAAGCCCTTGCGTCCAAAATGACGCCGAAACGAAAGGCATTTCCACTTTCTGAAGTAAAGCTGATAGTAGCATCCATTATTGCTTCATACATTAAGTCACGTTTTGACGCCCCTGGTGAATTTGCGCCCTGTGCGGGGGCACATGTGGCACATGCCTAAAGCCGGCCCTAGTCGTTAGCCTATCATTATAACTACTTCTGAATCAACACTTTGAATGCATTCAGCGAAGCATGAGAAATGGTCTCGGTATGCTTCTTCTAGTGATTCAAAGGGTAGCTGAATATTTTCCTAACTTCTATAAATGACAATGTTCCCACTGGGTATAAGGAGTTGGGGTTAAATGTGACTGCTGGAAGAAATCCTGATGCCTAGAAAATAGCGTACAAATCATGCAAATAGACTTGTAAAACAAGCCTGAACAAATCGTGTCGACTGCTCCATAACTAGTGTGGACGCTGAGAAATGCTGTCAGGAGAAAACGCATACTAGTCTTATATAGCTTGTCAATTAGTCGAAAACAATCGTGTTGACTGCTTTGGTTGGATCACAAGACCCCAGCACTATTCCGGATGCCGCACCACTTAGATGGGGTATATTTGATCAAAATCATCATCCCGGTGAAAATAATACGCCATTCCGGAAAAGAACAGCGGTGAAGAGGCAGTAGACGGAAGAGCCCTTCCATCTTTCCTCGATCGCCCTATCGAAACTCCTACATGAGTCGTCATGTATTACGTCCTTAATCAAGGGGAACTAAGAGGCCATACAACCATGAGGAATTCGTCGTGATCGGTGAACAGAATTTCGAGCAATGAACGAAGAAAGAGGGTTATCCACTCAAGCTCGGGGAGAGTGCTCAGTTTCTTCTTGGTTATGTGTATTACCACGTTGTTTCCAAAGCGAGTGTATGCAAATTGAGTTAACGATTTGCGGTGGGCATAAAATTTAATTTATCTGTCATTGAGTGGATTTACGTTCCTTCAATAATAGTACTTTTCTTTTATCAAGCTTACACCGAAAATTACAATATTTCAACTTGACTCAGAAATTGAGCCAAGGAATGGAAATGAGGGTGGTTTGCGTTCTGCCTACGGGTGCTTTTAACCTTAATCCGGCCCTGGATCTTTCTGTATCTTCATAAGTGAGGAAACAGTCCTGGTATTGTTGTATAATTACAAGGAAAATGCGAACGAAGATTAAGTGAGTATTTGCGCTTTATTTTGCCAGGTTTACACTTCTGCGAGTCCCGATTGACATTTTTCGATGTCCGTCCAATTTCCTGCACCTATTGATTGCTTTGTGGAAAATGGACGCTGCTATGCAGGCTGCGCATGTTCCTCCTCGCAGGAGGCACTGGTGTCAATTCCATCACTATCAGTGGAAGGGACGAGTTCACATTATCGCGATCTAATGCCTCAGATAATTTTTTCGGAAGTACGAGCTCGTGACATGAAGCTATCTCTCATCAGCTCAACTACACAGTTCACATTATCATCTGATTATCGTCATAATGTGAATAATGTGAAGTAGGCATTATTCTTCTCCATCGTAAACTGGAAAGTCAAAACCAGACGTGAATAATTTTGAAAATTGGTGTGTTTCTTAAGTTTGCACTTCAGCTTGGTGGATCAGCCTCTATAGGTAGGGGTTGATCGCTTCTGGACACCTGTACCTCGTAGATGCCGAAAAAAATATTGCTACTGGAAAAGCAATCCCTGAGTTGAGTAGTTGTGGAGACACGTGGCTTTTTTTTGTTACTGTAGTCATGGACACAGTGGGTGACTCGAATACGATTGGCAATGATCCAAACCGATGTTGTCAAAGGAGACTTTCGTCGTCGGAATACCCCCCTCTGGCCTTGCCCAGGAAAGCAATATTGTTCTCCCTCGCCCTCTTCCAATGTTTTTAGATTCAGGTCAGAGTCATTGGCTTTCCATTTCCCAGGCTCTCATGCGAGACGAAAGAGGAATCAGAGAGTCTCAGTCCGTCTCTCCCTCCTCTTCCCCTTTCCCCTTGATTTGTCTCTTCTGCCGAATCCCACGGTTGGGGAAAGTCTCCCGTATCTGAATTTGGGATTCCCTCTTTAGTTTTTTAAATTTATTAAATAAAGGTCGAAATTAAATGAGAACACGAAAGACGTCGTCTGATTTTTAACGCGAGAACTTTCACTGTTCTCTCCCCGAAACGGGTGCTAATTTGTATGACAGGAATATCACCAGTAATTAGCGGGAAGTGGATTGGCGGAGATCCGGTCCGCGACAGTGAAAGCGGATATATCCTCTTATGGTTGGCTGAAAAGTGCAGAAATCCGTGTCCCGGTTGCAACACAGGAAGAGGAGACCGCGGGCACGAGCGGTCTTCGGACCGCGGGACTGTGGCAGACAGGTGGTCTAAGCCCAGGGAGTACGGACGAGAGGACAAGTGGGCTTCAGCCAGTCAAGTCAGTCAGTCTGGCGTGAGCAGCCGTATCGCGTGCGTGTCAGTGCGAGCGCTTATCCCACTACCTTCTCAACATGCGGTTCCTTGTCCTTGTTCAGGTACCTGCCTTATTTTATTTCAAATAGAACATTTTGTTAGTTCTTCATCGTAGGGTCACCCATAGTCGTTTGAGTTTAGTCGCCTATTTTCAACGCAACCCTTCTTCAGTTTTATTTTAAAATTTACTTTACATATATAGGTGTGCCTGGAAGCGTCCCTTAGCACTTAGTGCCAAAGATGGTAGCACCAATAACTGATAGGGTCAGACAGTGGCGTATGCTGAGAGGCTGGAGCGCCTCCTTGCCCCCCTAGAAATCCCCTGCTGGTCATTCAACTGCCTTAAATATTGATCACCCCCCTTCCAAATATCCTGTCCATGCCAGTGGGACCAGATATTACTTAGGAATGATTTCCTTTTTTTATTTTTGGGCCTTTTTTTTCTGTGAAGATATTTGTTCGGAAGGATTTTTTTCTTTATAACCTCTCTCAGTAATCAGGACGGAGTAATATCACGTGCACATGAAGGATGGATGGTTCCACTCGAATGGCGTTATAGGTAGGCGCAGATGCTGAAGGTAGATGGATTCATATATAAATTGCTTGGACACATCTGTGATGAGTCCTACTTTTTACCTTCTCCTTCCCTCTATATACTCAAAACCGTATGATGGTCTGCTCCAAATTCCAGCCCCTTGCCCTCCATCCGCGCAAAAAGTATCGATCAATTGCTCAATTCTTCATTTAGTCACGTGGATATACACTAGAAGACAATTAAGAAGGCCAAATTGACCTCCTTCGTGGACAGACCTCTTTTTTTTATGTCCAGTTCAGGGATTCCAAAGATTTTGTGTCAAGTTCTTGCTTGCGAAGGATGATGGGGGGGAAAAAACAAAAGGAAAAAGTGCAATGGAGAATGAGTAAGTGGAAGAGAGGAAAAGTGGTCCCTTTTAGTAAATTGCTCTATTACTCGGGTCATGTGCTGGAAGAGGGATTCCCTCATTCCCTTTTCTTCCTCATTCCACTTTCGACAGCCATACGAGTACCTTTTTTTGGGGGGGGGGCCTTCTGTCATCTCCAAGTCTTGGCGAGACCGAATCACTTCTGATGACGTAATCCTGGAGAAGGAGATCCTGAAATCATCGTTCCGGAAGACCTCTCATGAGCGTGAGATTTCACGATCGCCGTTAAGAAGGACCATGATTCCAAGTCCCGATATAATTCATGCATACTCATTTTATTCTCCTTTTTTGTCGATTATATCTCTCCAGAGACTCATTGTGCGGCCGAGAACTAAAAAAAAAATCAATGGGAGAGCCTTTCTCTGATTCTTCGCGGAATTGGAAAAGGACTCTTGAAAGCCCCATTCATTATATAAGCTAATGGTGTGATGGCATTACAATTTAAATTCTCTGAATAGAAACCTTTCCCAGAACCACTTTATCTGGTCTTGGAGTCCAGGTAATTTCAGCATGCTGCCGGGAGAAGGAGAACTCCGTTTCCATCTTAGCCGTTCGTAATTATATGATTTTCTGGAATTCCCAGACAAGGATTGAGTGCTCAGATTTCCTTCAATCATTGGATAAGTCGGTATCCAAATATTTCCACATTTATGTCATCTCCGAAGAAGGCAAAGGTGTACAAAACGAGCTCAATTAAACACCACTATTTCCTCCAACAACGTCCAGCCTTCTGATATATTTTTTCACGAATGTGTGATGCCGAAGGGGATGGAGAATAAATTTCGTCTTGGGGTTTCCTGAATTCAGTTGCGGTGAGAAGGGATCTTCTCCCGCCGACTTCTTCTCTGGCAATTATTCCCAAGGGCATGAAATACGCGCCGCAAGAACATTTCGTCTCGTCCGGTCCGTAATTCGGAATCCCCCACTCTTTATTTTCCAAGTCGTGAATTTTTTGGCATCGGAAGAAAAAATATTTACTGGCAAGATGGTTTTCAGAATTTGAGCCTTTGTGCTGTTTTCGGTTTTTACGCACGGAGGATGAACATCGACGTAATCTTTGCGGAATTGATTGTTTGGATTTGTGAAGAAAATGCGGAAAGATTACGTGAGTGTAGACGCGTCCAACCGTGAACTCCCCGATCACGTCTACCTTTTTTCATCCACGAAAATACATAATGCATAAAAGAGAAATGCAGGGTCGAGCAGGCATGACCATTCTTTCTCTGTGTTCACTTCCCAATCCCCACAGCAGGATGCCCTTCCATCGGAGGTACCCGTTAAAAAAAAAAAATTGAGAATGAATGGAAGGAAAAGATTGGGGACTTTCGGCATCACTGCATGCGCAATCAACGATGGACCCAGCTAATGAGCAGAAAGTCTATGATCGGCAGGGAACGAGTCGGGCATGGTGAGACTGGCGATCAGAATCACGGGAAACTTTCACCGGATTTTCCGCCTTGATTCGCCCTTCAACTTCGAGAGACGCTCCCAAGACGTCTAGCGTGTAAAATTGAGTACTTTCTTGCCGCTCTGTTTCAAAGTCCCGTTCTTCGCAAGTGGCAAGCCCGCCATATCTGTCACGAATCTCCGACATGCCATATGTTCCTATGGGCGGCTCTAATTCTGCCCCCAAAAAAGAAGCTGCTTTTATTTGAGAATGGATTATAATCATAACCCCTGTAGAAGTACTTCAACTAGAGCACCTGCACAACCTCCCTGCAATCATCGTTTTGCCCTGTATATATTTAAGTACAGAATTTCATTCCATAAATCCTTTCCCTGTGACATTAGGTACCACCACCGTGGAGAAGTGGATTCCATTTTTCAAGGTCAAGTCATGTTTTTTTTTTTTTTAGCCAAGTAGGCCTCAGGTTCATCACTACAATACCTATAGGGGCCCATTCCTCGCGCTATGATGCCTCAAAACGTAGTCAGCTCTAGGTTACTGCTTTTTAATAATCTTCTGACTGTAATCTTCACATATGATTTTATTCATCCTCACTCGAAATAAACCTTTTGTAAATTTAAAGTTTCCCTCCAAAGACGTTCAACGTTTTTCCATTATGGAAACCTCTTTCCCTTGGAGTTTACCTTGCATATCGTAACTGGAAAAAAGGGAGTCATTGAGGAATACGTAAAAAGAGGGCCTAGGACTGCATCTTACTGATAACTTATGCCAATAGTTTCAATTGAGTCTGAACGCCTTTGATTGAACTTCTCCATGCCAGTACTCATTTGGTATCTTTAATGGTCAAGCTCATGGCTAAAAGAACACAACAGGAATTGAAAGAGTCTCTCAGCAATTGTTAACGGAGAGGTGCAGCGTCATTGGACTACTAAAATTGTGAGTACTTCTGTGCTTGTTGGTGTAAGGCAGGGGTGTCAATGTCGATTAGGCCGGAGGCCGGATGGAAGCCTTCAGGGGTGATTAGGGGCCACGAAAAAAATTTAACACCTAATCTTTAATGCAAACAGACTGAAATTTGCAGTACTTTTCCGTAACCAACTTTTGAAGAAGACTTCACGAGCCGGACAAAATGGACTAGCTGACCGTATCCGGCCCCCATGTCACCATTTTGACGTTCCTACTGTAAGGTCTCGACGAATTCAGTACCGAAGGAGTAAAAAGCGTATTCATCGCGTCGAAATGAAACCCACTCTGATCGAGTCTGATGCGAGCAGGACAGGGGGCCTATACTTTTTGTCTATCAATGAAAAAAGGAGAGGCATTACATACAATAGAGATCTCGAGGTAGAGAGCCTGTCACGGTCTATAGACGACGAAAGGAAAAGTCTCATAAGGACACACGAGAAAGTCCGTGTTCCTTTTCACGAAGGATCACCATTATAATTATTGCCAATCATTCCTGAAATTAACGATCTCGCATAGTCACGTAAGTCGATATCGTCTCCACTTGGCAAGAGATGACACATTGCACGGAGTAGTGAAATTCTTGTGGTGAAGCTGCGTGAATAGGGTCGGGAAAAAGCGGCTCAGAGACGTTTTCACCCTTCAGATCGAAATAGATCCCTCACTTGAGTCCATCTTGTTTCACTTCGCCTGACAGGGATTCCTGATCTTACTACTGGTCATCACGTGGGTAGAGGGTCAAGGGAGAGGGCGAGAGGAATCCAACCCTTCGAGGTCAAGGGCAAGGACGAGGACACGAGCGAAAGAAAGACCTCGTCCCCGACCGGTTCGGCAACATGACCTGTTCGATGGACTGGATTTCAACGAAGGCGTAGACGCGAATTTTGACGGCGAGGAGAAACCTCGGTCACGTGAAGAATCCCATCGCTCGCGATTCCCCGAACCGAATGATGAGGAGTACGACGACGACGACTCCGAAACCTTCTTCAATCCTCCTCGTACGAACGCCTCACCCAAGCCTCCACTTGCACTCGCTCCTTCTGCATCTCCTCTTCCAATGTCTTCATGCAAGCTCATTCGTATTTGCGTTTTTTAGGGCGAGAAAGTGGGTTTCGCAGTCCCCCGCGACTGGAGGGAGGATTCAAGCCCCTCCGCCACTACAACCTACATCGGCCGGGGCCAGAGGAGCAAGAAGTTCACCGAGGCCCCCTGGCGCGACCCAGGCCTCAGCGACCACAGCCTCCAGCAACTCGTCCCCAATCTCGGCCGCGTCCCCGTCCTCCCCCTCCCCCTCCACCTTCCCGGCCTCTCACACCTGCTCCTGAAGCCTCGACTTACCGGCGCCGTCAGCCTCCGGTGCCGGGATTCCGGCGGCGACCTACAGGACACGAAACAGTCCCTGGGGTCTCTCCGCACGAACAGAAGAGACTCGAGGCGTTGGTCGAACAGCAGGCCGAGAAGCTCGCCGAACTCCAGGTCGGTTCAGTAATTTAGTGGTTTCCAGCCTTTCCAGCTCAGTAGCCCAGTGGTTTTCAGACTTTTCAGTCAACTGTACCAGATTATCACTCCAAGACCTCGACTGTACCAGAAGCAATAATTTAAGGGGCAGTTTGAAAAGATCGAGCGTCTGTATGCTGGAACGTCGTGAAACTGTAAAAAAAAAATCCTAGGCCATTCTACAGAACTAGATTTTTTCCCTTATTGGTGTTTACAATTTATTTTTAACTTGACGCTTGCCAATGACAAAAGCCAGAAGTACCATTACTGGTACGCATATGAGCATTTGAAATTTACTGCAGTAGTCTATTGCGCCTGTCGAGTACTGTTATTCGAACCAAGTGGCAAAGACCAAGCAAATAATATTCTCTCGACCCTGAATTTTGCGGAATGGCATGGTGTCGATGACGATGAGGTGACGATGATGGCACTGGTAGATGAACCTGGGAAGTAGTCTTGAACTATCCTTCTCTTGCAATCCCCTTTACCCCAGGTGATCGAGAAGATCAAGAAGGAGGAAGAGAAGTACAACAACGTGAAGAGCGATCATTACGTCTACGTGCCGGGGAAGACGTCGTACGAGTTTGTCCCTGCCGGCGAATACGAGGGGAGCCGGAGGAATCAGAAACGAGACGCGGACGCGGCCGTCTCCGCTTCGACGTCCGACGACGTCCCCTCTGCTCGTCAATTCGACAAGGGATATCGTCCCTATTCCTCGCCTGAAGACACTCGCACGACCTTCCAGATCCACGGACAAGACGGCCCTCACTCCTATCGATTCGGATACGACACCGGCAAAGGGTCTGTCTCCCCATCGACTCCTGTTTCTGCATATGGCCACTCATCTCTCGGGTGTCACGATAAGTATTGTCTAAGGATTTCAAAAATTCTCCCTCATTTTCATTTCTTGTACTAATTATTTGGTTAGTCACTTTAGTTTATGGAACGATGTGAGGGAGAATGCTACAATCGTGATACTTCCTGTAGGTACGGAAGACAGTTCCGGTACGAGGAGAGGGACAACTACGGTTACGTTCGAGGTCGCTACGGTTACTACGACACTCTCGGCAAGCTCCAAGTCGTCAATTATTCTGCCGATCCCCACAAAGGTTTCGCAGCCGAGGGGGACTTCGGCAAATATCCCCGAGAAAAACCTCATTGATTCCTCGAGTAACTGATTTATGACTGAGTTATACGAGTGCGATGTGATGATGGATGTAGACACCCGGATGTCTTTCACTATCATCCCCTTGTCGTAATTTTCTATGAGCAAGGGTTCTCTTTGAGTGTGGAGCGAATGGCAGTGCAGTGTATACGTTCATACATGATGGAAAAGAAAAGAAAGGAAACGAAAAATATCCTTTTTGTTTTCTTATTCCCGCCTGGAACAGATGATTTTATTGGACCGGGGTGAGCGCAAGGGAAAAGTCGTGGGAGACACGTTTCGCGGTGAACCACGAAACCAGTCTGGGGTAAAGGGAAAGGAGAAATGAAGACGAAGAAGAAAAAGGAGACAGTCGTCACTAAAGGAGTGAATGAGAAATAGGACTAGGGAGACACAGACACACGGACCCCCTTTCACAGATTCCCCCCCAGGTTCCTCCCATGAGAAAGAACTTCTTCCCGTTCGACCCTAAAAATCACTTATGTGGCAAGCCTCCCCCCATGCGTAGTGCCTTTCATTTTTTTTTTAGCGAGCCATCGGGTTCATTAATGCAATTGCCCGGTGGATATCTGTGTGTGCGCGTGTGAGTGTGAGCGCAAAGCTTCATAAACTTTTCGGGAATACTACTGCTTCAGACTTCAAGTTGTTGTCACTAGTTAGTGCAACTAGCAACTTACTTGACAGCTAATTTAATCCGTTAAATTCATGAAATCTAATAAGATATTGAGAAGAGGCGAAGAGTCTTCCTTTGTGTGAACCACGGAATAAGCTGATAGCTTACAAGCCATCCTTTTATGCTCATCCTTTCCCTTCGAGGCCGGCTCGTAAACTCCGATAACTTTCTGCAACGTTATCGGAGGCACGTCTCCGATCCCGGTCTCCGCAGACTGAAGAGACATCCTTGGGAAACGCGAGCGATGAGGTGTGACTTGAAGGAAAATGGCTGAAGAGTCGAAGGATTCATCGGGTGACGGCTTGGAAAAAGTCCACGACTCTCCGTGTGAACTTCACCAACCGAGGCGAAAGGAAAGCTCCCATCTGGATTTCGTGTGGTTGAGGACGATGGGGACAGAAAGGGGTGTACACGTGGCGGGAAGGGGCAATCGCATCGTTCCCTTCTTGTGTCATTTGGGCCACCATGCAAAGAAAACATCGCTTATGTTGCATTGCTGGCGAAGTGTCTCGGGTATCTCGCAGAACCTAATTTGTCACTTTCATCGGGATGCAGCGTCGCCTTTTCCACCTCGCGCGTGTTCGACATGTGAAAGAATTCTCTTGGATCTCAACCGGTCTTACGCGATTGCCTTACATTCCATATTAATTGGCCTGCATGATGATACCAGTTCATCCAAAGGAAACCCGCTACTGGGCTGGTCTTTGTCCGACTTGTCTTTATTTGGCTTGAGGTGGGGTCGAGAAGGGAAATGGAAACTGAAAGATGATCCCATGAATCGTTTTCAGTGATGTAAAAGGAAGAACGAACGGATAGTCCTCTCTCTCTCTCTCTTTCTCTTCGCTTGACCGGTTAACGAGGCCATCAATGAAGAGAAAACTCCAATACTGTCACATTCTACCTTTCACTATCTTTCTCTTACCCCCCCCCCTCCCCTCTCATTCCTAATCCAGACTCCCTCTGTGATTTATATGAAAGAGAGAGGGAAAGAAACCCTTCTCCAGGGAAGCGAAAAATCCTCCACTGAACTGAACCTACTTCTTCTCCGTGACAACTCGGTCCTCCAAACAAGGGAGAGAAAGAAGAAAATCAAGCACTTCGTGTAACACACCGGAGGGGGAAAAGTGACTGTCAGTAAAAAGTACAGTGAAAACTCGTTAACTCGAATCCTGATAAGTCGAAATTCTGCTTATCTCGAAGTTCAATGCTTGGTCCCGGCGGAACCCCGTAGGACACCATGTTAAAAGCTCCGTTTAACTCGAATTCGCTTATCTCGAATTTCCGGATATCTCGAATGAAATTTTCACTCCCCATAACGATTTTCTCACGATTAACTCGAATTCAGGGTGAGAAGGGGGGAAAAATTATTCTCGTGAGACTTTTCGGTTTTTGATAGAATGAATGACAAGAAACCCTTTCGGGAGGATGCTCTTTTGTTTCTTTTTTTTTCTGCTTCTCCCTCCTCCCACACAGACGCCTGTGGAGAGGATTAAACCTGAGAATTAAAACCAAAAAGCTTCGGCTATAAAAAAAGCCTCCAACATTCGCTCTGTCAATCCATCGCTCTCTTTTTTTTTTTTTTTTGGGGGGGGGGGGCGATTCCTGATAATTCGAACTTCGGATAACTCGAAACGATTTGCCCGGTCCCTAAAAATTCGAGTTAACGAGTTTTCACTGTATTAGCTTTTGCTGGGCTATGTTTAACAACCCCAGGGTAGAAAGGATGGGAGTAAGGGGGGGGGGCCACTGGCGAGAAGCCTTTACGCCCTTAGTTAAGTCCTACCTCAAGAAAGATGCTGTCAATCTGAACATGTACTCGATGGATAGTGGACATACTCATGAATCATATTGCAAAATGTGGTGCGGATTCATGAAATAGATGAGGCGTTTATGTAATTTTATTTTAAGTACCGCATAAATATAAATGGGAATAAAGGGAAAATCCAATGTGTGGCGTGAGCTGGTCCACTTGGGCTCGGGGAGTCTCAGAGATCATGACCTCATACTTCTCGCTCCTTCCGTAATGTTGCAGCCTTCTAACCTCTATCCCAGATACCTTCTAAGATACCTTCTTTCAAAAGATACCTTGAGGCAGAGATGGTTCATCCATTCCATCTCCCATAACCAGGAGGGAACGCTTGTACACGAAGTACACGCCTGATGATAGATTAGTTCTCCAATTAGACTCGTGATGGATTGGAGATGATCAATTACGTAAAGCAGAGATAACCATTTCAACGTTTTCTCGAGTCGCAGGACTATTTTTTTTTTTTTTTTACTGAATTGTTGGTGGACTCTCAGGCTTCACCTTGGTCACTTGGGCAACGCATTGCTGGGCAACGACAATCCAATACATCATATCAGACGGCGAAAGTGCCTAGTCGAGAGGAAAGGAGGGAAAGGAGAGCAAGAAAGGAAGAAACTCCATCTAATTAAGCCATGAAAGGAAGAGGAAGCGTGATACAGTCTCGTGCCTCCGTTATGCAAGGTGAGCCATAAGTAATGACACAGTTCAAAGCACTTTAACTTCTGAGAAAGCGTTTTAGGTAGCCATATTCATCAGCTCATACATAAATCAACATAGCGGGAGAGTGCAGGGGAGTAGTACCTCTAGAGAAAATAAATTGATGCGTCAGATTATTTTATCCAAAAGACAATATTACAGAGTTACAACGCAGAATGCGACAGGAATTTCTGGAGCCAGAGCCTACGTGAGTCTGAAAAAAGTTTCACGAAACAGGAATTGTGTCGGACAGTAAACACTCAGGTAGGCCTAAAGCAGGACACACCTGGGAAAATGTGGCTTCGCGTTGCTGAAACGGTCGATAAACCAAACACTATCAGATTTCCTTCCGAAGTAACTTAATGACAAGGTTTATTCTCACCGTATCCGTGTCCTCAATCGGCTATTGGACGTGACCATGCAGGAATTCGTCACACTAGTAGAGATGAACCGAAAAACATGCAGACAGGCGTCAGACCGTCTTCGAGCGTGTTTGCATGTCGATGGTGCGCAGGTGGATCATGAAATGGAGAGCATGGGAAGACGAAGTGCTGCCCTTGTCTGGACTTATTCATTTTGATGCTGCTTTTCCGTCATTTTTGTGTGCCAGTTGGCTACGGAACCCACGTTGTTTGATGAAAATGCACGAAACCGTTACATAGTTATAGTGTTTTATAGTGTGTCATTATCTCTGGTTCGCCCAGTAGTGTTTGTACTGCACTGCGATGCCGAATCAATTATTCTTGCATCTACGTGGACTTTATGGACGCAAAACGTGTTCCGCATTTTGAGTATTTTTCATATTTTCATTCGAACCTAGAAGCGTCAGGCCGTTCATCTTTTCGTGGAGCGCCTTCAGAATCGCAGACTGAGCAAAATATCGTATCGGAAGGCTCAGGGAACCAGGATGAGGACAGGGGCACGAAGAGGCAAACATGACACTTCCCTTGGCCACTGGCGTTGCTCTCATTTATCTTCGTCGCTTACGAGATGGACGTCATTACCCTTTGGGCCTTTGGCAGTCTACCAACTGCATACTGACTATAAATTAGTATACAATTGGCCTCAACCTTTTATTTTCACGACAGTGGAACTTTCTCCGGTCCCAATAAATATATACACGTATTTTGTGATTAAATGAAAAAGGGGTCAGTGGTGGGGGAATCAGAGAGGGTCCAATTAGCTCATAATATAATTACGGGGCCGTGTGTAAATATTTCCCCTGAAAGCAGGGCATGGGCAGAAGGGAAAATAGTTATGGAGTACTAAAGAGAATACTTCCGAAATACGCTTGACCTGACCACCAAAAGCAAAATAAGAAGGTGAGAAGGGGGATGGCATGAAGACTTCAAGTTCGAGCTTAGGGTGAGGATAAGTGACTGTCGCTCTCTGACTCCTCAACTATTCGACTACGCTTTTCAAATTCTGACATCAGGTATCAAAAAGGACATCCAGCTCCGACAACTCCTAGGACAACCGTAGTATCATACGACAGGGTAGAACTTTATGTTAAATTTCAGGTTGGTGATTCTTCCGGAAGGTTTCGATGACAATACAGTGGACCTTCGACATACCGCCATTCGGTATACCGCCATCCTCGCTCATCGCTGATGAGTAACTATTTCCTGAGAAAAAATTTCCCTCATGAGCTTTTGATAGGCTCAACCATCCTTATAGCACCCCCTCAGAAACCGCCATCCGTCAACACCAGTACTTATACAAATGTCCTTTTTTCCCATGTGAATCTTCCTCGATTTTGCGCCAAGTAGCATACCTGCCACAACCCTGATCCAGTGCTGAACACAGCTAAATGTATGTTGCAGACTGTCCACCCGATCACCTAACAGCGAGACTGCGAGAGGTGACTCATACCTGTGGAATCGATAGTGCACAGAAAACGCAGAGTATCGGAGGGGTCTATAGCCTTAGTAGCAGATAACATTGAATCCATGTTGTTTCAATGTTATGTGCTACTAGGGAGGTGCCAATATAAACTTCACATCTTCCGGTCAATTTGTCCTCCAGATTTTGGTGTCGTAGTCACTAGCATTCGATATAGCGTCACCCTCGTTACGGGGCCAAAATCGGCGACAACCAACAATGGCGTTATATCGAGGGTTCACTGTATATCTGATGAACTATTCCTGCAAACAGCTTATACGTAGATCTTCTCATGGGTGGAGAAAAGGTATGCCCGGGTTACGATCACAGGGTAGTGTATCCGTGAGTGTTGCAATGGATTGACTTTGCTAAAACTGGTGGCGAAAGTGTGGCTAATGGATTGCTTCTATGCCGCCCGCGAGGAAGTTCCGGGAAAGGGAAACCTTTTCTCGAACCTTCATCCAGATCCCCTCACCCCCTTACCCCGAACTTCCCCTTCGTTCCTGTTATTCGGAGTCTTTATACCCAATTTCCTTCTTTTTTCTTTTTTTTTTAAATTAGATTTAACTGAGGAAAACTATTTGGAAGCTGTCGTTTCTCGAGATGACTCGATGGATGATCCAAGAACGCAAAAACCCAAGCTTCGAATTTCCGGATGTACTGAGTTCGGTCAGAAATCCGTCCGGCAGATTTCGAAATGCAGAAGGAAAAAAAAAAACAGGAAGAGAATGGCTAGTGGGGCTGGCCCTGTCCCTGTCAGTGTGAGCGGAGAAAATAAAATTTGACTAGCTTTTATAGAAGTGCTCGAGTGGTTAAATGGCCTTAAAAATGAGCGAAAATTTTAGGATGCGTAGAGGATGGATAAAGGTCAGGGCCGGATTAAGAAGTTGGGGCAAGTGAATTCCTGGGGTTCCCCCCCGCTACTTTACGCAAAAATACAATACTTAACGGTTTTAATTTCCTTCGGGGGGCCCCTGGAAGAGTGGGGCCCGGGGCAACTGCCCCCTTTGCCCCCCCCCCCCCCTTAATCCGGCCCCGATAGAGATTCAAGATTCAAGATTCGAAATAGTGATATCAAGAGGCGATTTCACCCTTTTCGGATATAATTTCGGAGATCTCAAGGCACCACATACCTTACTCGGTAGTGTTACCTGCTGGTTCATAAACGGCAAAAATTTCAAAGGGCCTTGTGCTTCTCATGTTTCACCCGGTATTAGCTCGTACGGTAAAACCAATCATTCTGACTCCTAGATCCTACTCGTATTGTGTCTTCATCCTTGGGTCGTTACTCGTGAATCAGGTCGTCCGTCAGGTCGTCAAAATGTAGCCAATAGAGACGCCGCGTGCGGCTCATTTCTCTACATTTTCGAGCCATGTCATGACCTCAATTCCATATGGGTTCTAAGTTCCAGATGTACGTTCCGTTATGGGTCTCACAAGAGAAACGTATGTGGGCCCCTTGGTCTCTGGAGAGGTCTTGCTTGCGTATCGCCGTTGCAGACCTAAAACTACTAGCTTTATGACACTGACATTTACGCGTTCTCCCAAATTTCAATCAAGGCTCGCGTCGTTGATGACATATACAGGGTGCGGCATAAATCGCTTTACCGAGAGTAGTTATTTATATATTTGTCAACACTGATTTTAATACGCTGGGTGCAGTAGTGAGTTGACTAGCTTGCGGTTTAGTAAAAATTCCGTTTCTACAGCGTATTAAAATCAGTGCAGCCAAATATACAAATAATTATTCTCGGTAAAGCGACTTATGCCGCACCCTGTATACAGGGTGCGGCATTCGGTTAATATATTAACCGAATCTACGATTTCGAAGGGGACATTATCTAAAGCGTAAGGTCTGTGCAAGAACGTTTTGGATCTTTGGACCAGTCACTGCGTGCTACTAGTTTGCAACATCAGAATAAGGCCTAGCTGGTAGAAAGCCGAACTAAATCACGGTCAGATATCTCTCCCAAAGGGAAAGTGATGTTCCCCTCCCCACCCTCGAACGTCTTGTTACAGTGAAGCACGAAGAGGACGGAATTGCGTTCCAGTCGATGTCCAATTCTTCCTGCATTCTCCCGTGAATAGAGTCGTTTTCATCGATGCTACCTTCAAATATCCCAATTGCGGTAATGTAATGATGCTGAAGGTAGAGGAAGAGACAGTCGAAGTGGTGCCGTGAGAAAATCTGAGGATACTCCTTAGAGAACCCATGATCCAAATGCCTTGGTCAACATGCCCATGTTACGCTTTGCAATAAGTTAAACCATTGATGAGACATGTAAAACAAGCTGGGTAAGCCCAGTCCAGTTGCGGGTCTCCTTTCAGTTAAGAGGACCTTCATTTTGTCACTTAATTGAACAAAATGCTATCTCTTTTCGGTCCTCCACCATAAAAAATATATGTTAGATTTGGTAAACACAAATAACAGTTCTCATAACATTTGCCGATAAAATTCGAAATTCGAAGCAAGCTGCCCGTTCGCTCAAGTAATCTAATAGTTCATTGCTCCTTCCAGTCAAATAATGTAAATAAATTTTCTTGCAATCAATTAATGCACATCAAGGAATTTTGCACTTTATATACGATATAATCAAAATATCCTAAACAATTAATTAATAGAATAGTCCGAGGCGAGGAAGGGAGGACCACTCGATACTGAATTACGAAATGCAAATGTCAGCATTTGACACTACTGCAAGCGCTAAATTTTGTAATTCAATCAGAGGCGTTTTTGAAGACATGAATCCAACATTATACTGTATATTTTATATGATTTTCTCAAGAGTAAGCTTCACAATTCCCTAGACCTTAGGTAAAGGAGAAAAGGCACTAAGCATAACACAGCCTGTTCCTACTACTAAACTGCCAAGAGAAAAGCTCATGCCTTTTGAAACGCCCCCTTTAACGCTTTATGCTCTCGTGCATTCCTTACTCGTTGGACAAGCTCAGTCGTGTAGTGGGTCGTCTTCTTGCAATGACTATGATGCACAGGAAGACTGTGTGCCAAATAGGTAGAGGTCAGAAGATGAAAGGAGAGTACAACGTGTAGTACTGTCGACACGAGGTCGGATAACAACCCAGCAAACACGAGTACGTTGGACCAACGTTGTATCGACTTTCTAAACCTTTATTCAATGTTGATTCAACGTTATGTGTTTCAAATTGTTTGCTGGGAACCTTGTCTGTCTGCCTCCCGCTCCGCTTGCCTAGATCGGATCCATCCGCCACAAAGGCTGGTAGGGAACTGACAACTCTGGTTGCATACGCGGCACCCTGCCGAAGACCTGGGTCGTACGCGCATGCATATTGTGGCTCAGATCCTTAAGGGCTCACGGGTACTCATGCATTCCCCGCCATGGTCAAATTTCAAAACTAAAATTCACAATGAAAATGACATTTTAGGTACAAATTCGCCACAAAACGAACTCAGCCTGTATCTTGCCAATTTTCGCAGTGATCCAGGCCAATATTTTCTTAGTTATTGTCGGACAACCAAAGTGTGGAAACTCACTCACACAGACGGACAGGATAAGTGGTCTCTCCTTTCAGGAGAGGAGTTCCACTATCAACTTTTAACATCTTAATTTCTCTATAGGGAATCTTCCTCATTTCTTCCAATTTGTCAGGATGGAAGAATTATTGATAAAACAATTCCAGTAACTGCAGTGCCCAGAGGGCCTCTTTTAATCGATATTGGTAGCGAGGCACGTGGCTCCAGCGTGGTTGCCATGACGACTGTGTTGTGACTGGCACATGTCCGGCTAATGCGCATGAGCAATCATACCAGATCCTTTTGCCTCCCCGCACAGTTCAATGCATCCAGGTGGTGTGTGACTCTCCTTTGGGGAGGAGCGTTAGCAGACTCGACCTTTTTTTGATTTTTGAGAAATGGGCGGAGATTTGAGTTGGGATAGGATTCAGGAGCTGGCAGTTAAGGAGTTGAACGAGGAAGAAGTAGACTCTGTCTGTCCACTTCTAGCTGATTTCGATCCAGGGGAGGAAAGAGATCATAACAAACTCATCTACCTCTTCAACCTCACCAGATACGTCATGATGACCAAGGCTTCCCAGGTAGGCTATTCTACCATCTACGCGAATGAAGAACAATAAATCCGCACAAACACTAGGGAATTGAGGCTTGAAATCAGCGTAGTCCTGGTCCAGGATCTGGTACTCGAGCCTGCTTCTGTATCTATTGTGTATAACGTTATGCTTCTTTTTAGTGGCTGATTTCCTGTTATTCTTCTAACTGTTGCAGGCTGATGTAGCAATGGAAGAACTGGAGAAGCTGACTGAAGGAAATGAAGGGAATGGGAATCAACTATTGCAACAGGTGAAACAACTGCATCGTCAAATAAGCATCACTTCTCCTGGTCAGTAAACATAAGGCATAGGCCTATCTGTTCTTGTCTCCCCTGACAAACTACCACTGCATATCACAAGACACCTCAGCATATGCACTTAAAAATAAATGTAAAGTGAGCCTCAGAGTATGTTTCACAATAACCCTTATTATGGGAGAATTTTCAAAATGTTTTGGGTAAATATGAAATTCATAAATTAATTCAAGGTTATTCAGAGCTGATATGGAGATGAGTGGGATTTTGAAGCACCTAAGGGTAATTGTGAGATGGTGAGGTATTTGGAACATGGCAAGATATATTCATAAATGCTTCAAAACTTATTTTCTTTGTAATAGATTTCTTCAGTGAAACCTCTGAAATGACTGGCTTTTTGGATGTAGGCTAGGTCTTATTTGTCTGTTGCCTTTCTCCTCATGGACTTTCATTTTTACCCGATAAGGTAGCCCTAACATCCTTAATCCTCCAAGAGGAAGAAAATGAAACCAAAATCAGGTTATTTTTTATTGCTGGTGTCACAAATGTGCTTGGCGTTTTTCCCTGGCAAGGACATATGATTCATAAATAGGCTAACTACTATTTAGTGGTCTTACAATTCCAGAAGTTTAGCAGTCTTTTTTTTGTTCTTGGTTGCAAACAATTTGGAGAAACTTCATCTCAATTGGAAATTATTTGTATGAAGGATATCACCAGCACATGCTTGCTTCATTTTATAAGCCTCCTTCCATGCTATGTTACGCTTGAACCTATGTGAAGCTTCATCAGGTTAGAGCCATTTCCTTTTCCAACTCTGTTTCAAAATTACCTCATAGCAAAAGAAAACAGAGGAGTTAGAGAAAAAAATTATATGGATGAGAAACAAAGAGGATTAAAATTCCTAGTTGGTTTCTGTGACATAGGAATCTCAAAGGATATTAATAACATGGAATGTGAAGCTCACTCTGCTGAAGCTAAAATAGAATGCAGAAAATTTTTATATTATGGTTTAAATTCTACAATTGTATTTTTTTTGCATTTGCTTAAGATACATGCTCTGTGAAGGTGAAAGGTACCACTAGCTTTTGAGAGATACATGGAATAAAGTCTATGTGAAAAACTTTTATAGAATTTCCCACCTTCTGGTCCATATTCAGTTGAAAACAATGAGTATGTTTAAGAAATATGCCCACTTAATTTTATTAATTGTCATCCTAACACACCTCAGAGATTACAGTGAAGTTAATATTTAGATCGGCACAATGTAGTTCACAATTGTTGAGCATTCTTCAAAGCTGTACTTGACTCAAAAAATGATTCTTCGTATCACAGTGGAAGGAGGAAGTGGGCGTGAGCAGTTCCTGAGGCAGGAGCTGTTGTCCACAGAAAGACAACTGGAAGCAACAGAAGAGAAGCTGAGGAATGCACAGAGGCAACTTGCTGAGGAGCAGCGCAGAGCTGAGAATGTGCATATCTAATTCTTAGAAGAGCAAGCATATTAGAACCATTGACCTCTCAGGATTCTATTGCATAACACTTTGTCAATTGTGTCTATTACCTGTTAAGAATCTGCATAGAGCTGATGAAGCTGAGGGTGAGTTGCTGGATCTGAAGCGGGATCTGGGGTTGCTTAAGGAAGAACTAGAAGAATATCAGCGAGCTTTGGGAGAAAATGAGCCGGAGGATATTGCAGCAAGAGATTATCAAGTAACCTCTGCTATCCAGGAAAAGAATGAACAGATTTCACAACTGCTTAAGGAATTGGAGGTGTTGATATAATTCTACCTTATTTTCACTGGAGTTTTAGTCCACTTGTCCTGAACTGGTATTATTTATGCTACTGGCATAGGCAAAGGAAGCAGCAGCTACAGAGTCCCAAGCTCAGGTTCAGGACCTTCGTGGGAAACTTATTGAAGCCACACAGCAGATGGAAGAAACCAGTTCTGAATTCACTCATCTCAAGGATGCTCTCACTGAAAGCCAAGGTATCATAGTCACAGATAATGTGAGGTCTGATTGCATGAATGATGTTCATTTTAGACTTTGTTTTTTGATAGTCATTGGTTAAAAATTACCTATTAAAATATTGGATAACTGCTGTCTACTTTTGATTGCAAGATTGATCCCTAATCCATGTTTTTGTAGCCAATGGCTTGACAACAGCTAAGCATCCCTCATGTAAGTTTAGCATGTTTTGCTTTCTCGGCTGTCACATGATATGCTTTGGACTCTGCAAAAAATGGCTGATTGAGTGAAAAATAACTTCTCCTCTGGCAATAAATTACATCTTGCAGAGCTTTTAAAGGAGAATCTAATGATAGAGAGAGACATGATGCACTCTCCTTGCACAAGAATAACCATGCCTAGTGACATGTTCTCACTAACCCTACTCTGTATTTAACCCCTATCCAGGCAAGGTATTTTTGGGACACAAACGGGCAAGGCCAAACATTTTTAGAATTTTTTTTCTTAAAAGCAAATCCAAACTTTAAAAGTTCGTTTCTGAATCTATGGATGACTGTCTATGAAACCCATATCAAATTAGAAGAATATTTGGAAAAATTTGCAGAGAGTAATGAAATGAAATATACCCTGGGGAGTCCAATGGACTCCCCTTGCCCGGATAAGGGTTAAACGTGCTCTATCGGGTAATGCCAAGGATTTGTTCTGCACACAGAGAATTTGAAAATGTGAAAAATATGTGTATTATTTGTGAGTGTATAATTAGGATATCAAGAATTGGGTGCATATCCTGGTCATCTAGTGAAAACATCAGTAAAAATCCCTTTTTTTTTATCACACACTGCTTGGGCATTGGTGGAATAGAAGCATTTGCAGTTGATAAAAGTTGGTTGGGCATTCTATTTGAATATGGTAGTCATCAATGGCACTGATCACTCCTGGAAATCCAGCAATATCAAAGGATTGTCTATGAACATCTAGTCCATTTCTTCCTCCTGCAAATGTAATGACTTGGGAATGCAAATGAGCAATGACCTGCACCACTCAATTGACAACTCTGCAGGCAGTAGAAACATCAAATCTATGAATCTACATCACTTAAAATCAAAGGGTCAGCAGAACCTGTGAATGGAAAGGCTTTCATTATATTCTTTTCACTTTTGGGTCATATTAATTAATTACTCGGAGTGAGTGCATGAATAAATCATGATTCATTGCATGTGAACCATAATTGCTCTTATCAGTTGATGTAAAGTTAAGGGGTCCCTTTTGTGATTTTTGTTCCATTTAGTCCAGGGTGAAGCAGATCAATGAGATTATTCACTGAAGTCTTTTAAAATCAGTATCTCATGCAGAAGTTCTCATCGTCATATTCTTTCAAGGGATTAAGCCTAGAACTGATGTTTATTTGTCCCATGCGTCGATGAGCACATTGCTGATATTGAGCCACTTCATAAGGACCATCCATTTTGTTTTACCAGTAAACTGCTTCACTATACTGATCAAGATATTACACAAGTGCTGGTATAAATATAGGTAAAACATGCCCCATCCCTTTTCTGGAAATGACACCTTTTTAGCTTCTGTTAGCCATTGGTTAGACAATGATTAAAGGAAGAAAGCATTCATGCAATCCATTTTTGGCCTTAGACATCAGTTAACCAATGATTTTATAAAGACACTGGGAAAACATCATTCATGCAATCTGTCCTGAGTGTTGAGCCAGGGGTGGGTAATAGAAATGGGAAGAAGTATTTCTATTCCCATTACCCAATCCTGGAATAATGATGAAAATTCAGGCTTTGGAAATGGAAATGAAAACAATAATTTTGAGAGGCAAATTCACCTCATAAATTTACTGAAGTTGTAATTTTAAATTAAATTAAAATGTTAAAATCAAGAGTGTTCAGTTTTCTTTCCCTGATGTATTGAAAACCTCATTTCTGTTTTTTTTTTTATAATCTCAATTTTCTTTCTTTGATGCAGACTGGTACAAAGCCAAGGCATAAATGTAATCTTGCACACATTCTCCATGCAACAATCTCTTCTTGTGTAGTGAACTGCCTTGAAGGCTGATGAGCCTTCATTGGTATGATTTCCCAGGATTTCAAGAATAATATGTTCCATTACAAAGGTTTCTTCATACCTCTGAACTATTTCAATAATTGATGGAAACTTTTTGCAGGTGGAGGGATGTTACATTTTTTGTTTTTATATTAGTGCAGAATCTGCTGGTAGGGAGATGAAAATTTGTAATGTTAATGATAAATATGGGAGAAAATTCAAAATAGTAGCATAAAATTTTTTTATTACCATTTCTGGTGTAGGAATTTTTTATTATCAATCTTGGTTTTTTTTCAGGGTTGATTGCATCTCTGGAACAAGAGAAGAGTGGGCTGGAGACTAGACTGCAAGATGTGGTGGAGCAGAAGAAGAGAAAAGATGCACAGCTGAATGAACTTGCAGATCTCATGGATGCACGAATTGATGAATGGAAGGTAATGTGCTTTTAATGTAATGATTCCTGCTGATAACTCCTTTTTTGCAATCCCTGAATCTGATACTTGTAGTTCTCTTCCACATACTGCCATTTTTCCTATAACTACCAGGCAATATTGCTGGAGAGAGATCAGGAGATTTTGAGGCTGCAGGAGGAGCTCCAGAAGTCTGGAAACAGAATGACATCAATATCTCTTCATTCCCTGGGTTTTACATCATGGGATGCATTAGCAAGTACACTTGCTGTATGTTTCTTGCTGTTATTTTCATGCACTACTTTCCCTTAAAAAAATTTTTTTTTAACATTTCCAATTTTCACATCCTATGATAGGAGAAGGACGAGCAGCTGGAGGAACTTCGAAGGCGGCTGGTAACAGCCACACAAGAGATGGAATCCCTGGGGCGATTGATACAGCAGCTCTCCAAGACTAAGTTCCTGAGCAAAGATACTTAGGGCTGATTGCATGAACGATGTTTTCCCGGCGTTTTTTGAAAGTCATCGGTTAACCGATGTCTAAGGCCAAAAATGGATTGCATGAACGCTATCTTCCTTTAACCATTGTCTAACCGATGTCTAACAGAAGCTGAAAAAGGTGTTGTTTCCAGACAAGGGATGGGGCATGTTTTGCCGATATTTATGCCAGCGTTCGTGTACCATCTCGATGAGTATAGCACTGCAGTGCACTGGTGAAGCACAATGGATTCTGTTTATGGATCCGCACGATAACGATGATGTGCTCTCGTCGTTGCATGGGAGGAATAAACATATGTTCTCAGCTTAATCCCTTTGAAGAATATGTCGATTAGAACTTCCGCGTGAGATACCAATTTGGAAAGGGATCAGGGTATGATGTCGACCTGCTTCGTGCTGAACTTGAATGGAATGAAGATCGTGGAAGGGATCCCTTAACTTTACATCGNTTGTCATCATGTGACCAGAATCCACACGCAATTCTCGAATACCCTCATTTTGCAATCGTACACAAATGATACTCATATTTTTCACATTTCCTACTTCTCCGTGTGTCCAAAACGAATCCTTGGCTTTACCTCTGATATATCAAAATACAGAATAAGGTCAGAGGAGAACTCATCAGTTTCCAGGCATGATTATTTGTTGTGCAAGGAAAGTGCATTATGTCTCTCTCTATCGTGAGATTCTCCTTTACAAGCTCTGCGAGATGTGCTTAATAGTCTGAGGAAGGGTTCTCCTTTTCACTTGATTCGCTCGTTTTTTGTGGAGTCCGAAGTATATTACGCTCCAACTGAGGAGTCAGAACATGCTATATGTACCATGAGGGGTGTTTAGCTATCGTCTAGCCATCGGCTATGAAAACATGGCTTAGGGATCGTTCATGCAATCGAAAGTAGACAGCAGTTAACCGATGTTTTCGTAGACAATGTTTAAACAATGACTATCGATAATCAATGTCTAAAATAAACATCGTTCATGCAATCGGCCCTTATTGTGTCTCCTCAAACACAGTTCAATGCTTCAATGATAACTGTTCATTGTTTGATATCATTCAATTGCTTGGCAGAGGAGGACAAGAGGTTGAGATGATAGAGGAGCTCCATGCCCAAATAGCAGCTTTGGGAAAGAGGAATCAAGCATTAAAGATAAGTGTGCAGGAAGCTGAGGAGCAAGCTCATGCAAAGGATCAACAGGTAGGCAGCATCCTTTTACAGTGTAGACTTTGCCTGGAAACAACATCAATATGCTGAATGAACAAAAACAAAAGTTGTCGGTGGTGGTGTCTCGGCTGCGGGAGTATGAGGCTGGTGAATATGGTTTGGCTGAGGCTGTTCGGGACCTGAGAGAGTGTGAGAAGAAGGTCAGGGTGCGGGATCAGCAGATTGAGGAATTCACATCTCAACTGAATTCCCTTGATGCTACTATTCTAGAGGCTGTCGAGGAGAATGAGCTTCTTAGGTATTGTACTCTTCTGAGTACCAGTACTGGTGCTTATAGCTTTCTGGTGTTCCTTGGCAGCATTGCATTTGCACTGGCATTGCATGGCATAAAAAAGAGGATTTGTGGCTTTTTCTTCATCCATTCACTCATTTATTTGTGCCATTTACCATCACACCTACATGCATTTAGCATCACACATACATTCTCTTTTACTTTTATTACTTTATTCTATTACAACTTATAATTTGTAATCATTCATCAGGTATTTTCTCTGCATCCATCATGTTTCTTGCCTCTGGTGTATTTGTGGGTGAATAAGGATCTGTTTACTTTCATTTTCCAAATAAGTAGACTACATCGTTTCATTACAGGCAGCGGTTGGGCTTGGAGCCATCAGAGAGTCTCTCAGCGTACAAGACTGACCGGAGTCTACTACGCTCCCTTCATCGAAAACTGGATCTCCTTCAAGATGAGAATCTCCGTCTGAAACTGCAGGTTCATCTGGTTCTCTTTCTATCTCTCTCTGTTTTTGCTTACTAGTAAAGAAACATTCAACTCCCCAGATACGAAAGGAGAAGGATCAGGAACAGGTTCATGTGCGAGGTGTAGACAGTGGAGGGACTGCCACACAGAAAATAGATGACTCTCCATCAATTGAGGAATTCAGGAAGGCATGGGAAGACCTTAAGACTGAAAACCACTTTCTTCGACAAGGGCTCAAGGAGATCTTGCATTCCATTCGACAGCAAGATGGTCACTGATCTTTGATACATGAATTTCGGTGTTCACATTTTGACTTCAGTTTTTGCAGTGTCTTATTTTTGTCTGATATCCAGGTGTGAGTGAAGTGCATCTGGAGTGTCCAAGCTTGGAGAAGGTGGTGCGAGCTCTAGACAACAGGGCATTGCTCAATGGATTCCACCAACCTGATCTGGTTTTGAAGGATGAGCTTGTAGCAGCTGAAGCACGCAGTGCACAACTGAGGGAAGAGTTGCGCCTTGCACGCAAGGAAATCAAAGCCTTCAGTACAGGTGGGATTAAATCCAAGCCCTCTGTGAACAATGAAGATCAGGACATCATGGCAAAAAATCTTGTCATGCTCCTCAAGGATGCCAGGTCAGGTTTTACTAGACTCTGATCAAGTAAAAGCCTATGGGTATCTTAGAGTGGCATAAGCACAGGATGTAACCATTCCCTGGACTAAGGATAGGACTAATCTGGAAAAACTTATAACTTAATGTTTGGCGAATGAAAAGCAATGCATAAAGATTCTGATTTTGATATCGAGCATTGAGCCCATTATTGGATCCTTGGGCTTTCTGAATACATCGATCAGATATTATATTAATGGTTTCTTCTTTGACTCCCAGTTTGATTAGTCAATTTAAAATAATTTGAAGATGTAAGCAATTCATTCCAGGCCTAAATAGATGCCCAAGTCTCCATTATCTTGATAGGTGGTGAGGTTCGCCTTGAATTCAGGCACCTAGGAAGCATCTGAAATCTGAATTGTTGGTTAATTGATCAGGATGAGGTGATGCAAAAATCCATGATATGCTATTTTGAAATATGTCAATTTTACATTTCGGTTAGCGACGAGAAAATAAATAGTTTTGTCAAGTTACTTTATGGGCACAGAATATATGAATGCTCAAAATGGAAAAAAATGGGGGAAAATTGTATTGAAAAAACTACTAGTATAAAAAAATATGCAAAAAGCATTAAAAATTACAAATGTACAAAAATGTGCACTGTACTTTATCTTTAAAAAATTCACCTGAGTAATTGAAGAGCAGTGAGTAATGGGAGAAAATGAATGGAAATTGCCTCAGAAAAGAGGCAAGGTGCAGACACCCTTTTTTCTTGAAGAGGTTGGAAATCATTGCAGTCAGACTGGGAAGTAAAAACAAATGGCTTCTTCATTGACTTCAGACACACATGATTTCCACATTCCACCAAGCCTGGTTGATATCAAGTTTAAGTCTTTATCTTTAAGTCATCTTTAAGTTTCCCCTGTGCTAATTTGATGGAATTTTGCATTAACAGAACTACTGGGTAAACAAAGATGGAAGAAAGGGCAGAGCTAAGAAATAGGCCTTGCTAGTTATTGTGTCTTTACATACTGATACCAGCTTTCTGAATGATCCCTACCCTTCCTGTATCTGGGGCCAGTCATTCATGTTGGATATCATCAATTCATATATATCATTCACCCATTATATATATATTTCCTTATTTTGGCCAGTAACTGATAACCATTAAATATTGTTTTATCCATACTGGGGAGATAGGTCGGGCATGTACCAATGTTTTCACATATTATATCACAGATGATTCTGTTTTAATGCCCTGTGTATGCATTAGGGAGGGAAGGGGAAGATAAAAAACCAAACAAGAAATTTTACCTGTTTGCCTGGTTGTACAGATTTGATTCATTTATCATGAAATCAATAAACCAAAAAGAACCCCAGTTCATAATTTATTTATTTTTCATTATCCCCATTTTGAACTTCAAATTTAATTTGATATAATTTGAATTAGGAATGAAAGTATTGTGCAATAAATCTGAGGAAATTTGAGATTTGCTAGTTTGACTAAATATGAATTTTTAATATTGTCTTCGATGTAATTCTTCAAGGAACCAGCTGTGAAGCAAAATTTTTAAATATGAGGATTTGACCTTATGAGTTTCTCCTAATATGTGCAAACATGATCATATTTTGCTTCATATGAACCATGATAGGGTGAAAGAACAAACTGTGAGGAAGTCATGTGAAGAGTTGGAGCGATGGGGAGAGCAAGTGAAGGGACTTGAGAGGCAGCTTGCCCAGCTGTACAAGGAATATGCTCAGGGGAAAAGAGAATGGAAGGCAGAACAATCTCAGCTTCAACAATTGCTCTCACAGTCCCAGGTTTCTTAGCTATTTAGCTTGGTTATGTTCAGCGTTTGTAATAGGATTTTTCTTTTATGCCTGAGGCATTTATTTGAGATGCCCTTTGTAGGGGAGATGTGAAGAGCTGGGGATGAGAGTGGAGGAGTATGAGCAGCATCTCTCAGTTATAAATAATGGGAATGAGGAAGAATGGAAGCGATTAGGGTGTGAGACTGCCCGTAAGGTAGCAGTTGTACGGTGCGAGGAGGCCGCACTTCGTCGATGTCTTGTACATCTCGAATCATCAGTCAAAACCCTGAACCAAGAGAGAGATCAGCTCCTCTCAATGGCTGCAGACATGGAAGCTCTCACCATCCAGAAGATGACCACATTGCAAAAGAACAATGTGAGACCTTGTGTTTCTGAGCATCATGGTTTTATATGAGATATTGGTGGAAGAACTAGTCAAAATACCATCTTTGATGTGCAGGAGGTGATGTGGTACAAAGTCCAGTGCTTGGAGAGAGTGCTCGAGTCTAGTGTCTCCCAATCAGAGGTTGAAAAGCTTCTCCAGAAGCAGGATGAACTGGGGCAAAAGCTTCGTCTGGCTCTCCATAAGATTGTTGGGTTTTTTTTTTTTTCCTGCAGTCATTCTTGTAAAGGGAGAGAACAAAAAATGCATGTACAACTTCTTTGCTCTCTTACTGATGCCTTAAGTTGGATTTGAAGCTCTTTTACCAAAAGTCAGACCTGTTAGCAAATTATATAATCAGGATTCAGAACTCTGTCATATGACTCTGACAATTATGAGACTGATTGCTGAAAGGAGGAGCTCATCACTGGCACTATGGTTAATAGAATGCTGAACAATAAGAGTGTGAAAGGCAAAGCATAAAAATACTTGAGGTACAATATATTGAAGGACATGAGTACAGTGGTCAAGATCGCAGAAATAAAAAACAGTTCCCTGGAATGGGAAGTAGTTTTTTGACACGAGTCCTTCTTCAGGTACAGAGACATAGACAAGAGTAATGAGCATGACTTATTCTCTCTGCTCTCTCTAGTCTGTCTTTTTACCTGAAAGCTGGTTCCTGTTTCTTAGTTTCCTAGGATCTGTTATTTCTTTGATCTTGACCACTTTACTCATGTCCTTTTATATTTTGTTCCTGTATATTTCTGCTTTTTCTTTCACTCTTTTATTCATTCCATGAACCATAATGCCAGTGTGAGGTCTTCCTTTCTGCTTCCATGATTTTATTTGTGTCAGTTCATTTTATCCTTTGTAAATCATGGGATGGTAATTTTCTTTCTTTCATTACTTACTAGTAACAATGGAAGATGAACTTACTATAAATAAATATATAGGGTTGAGTTGTAATATGTTACAAACAGTGTTATTTCTGTGATCTATTATAACTATTATTATTATTATTATTATTGTTACAATGTTACTATATCTTTTATTATTACTTTCTTCTTGAAGTAACAATTCCATTTGATGAACAACAGTTTTTGTACTTCTAAAAAAAGCTATTAATTTTCAGTTCTGTGGGAGGGCACTGTTATTTCCAGTGTGAGGTAAGATACCTTTAAAAGGAAAAAAGGATCGAAAGATCCAAAAAAGTTTTACTGATTCATGAGTGTATATTTTTTTCAATTACCTTGAAAATTGGGTTAATTTAATGTGCTGAACAGAACATACTTTTTTTTTTAATTCTATTTTTGGATTTGTTAGAAAATGAACTGCAATCTATGAAAATATGAGCATAGAGTTTTTTTTACTTATTAAATAAAGTCTGTTTCTGTTCAGTGTGCCACATACATTAAAAAAAAGTTATTTAAGTAATCATATGGCTGCTGAGAATAGTACAATATTTAATAGACTCCTGAGATGAATCAACTGGATCAGCTTCAATATGCAGTGAGGACCCTGCAGAGCCAGAAAGCAGAACTGGAAGCTGAATTGGAAATGAAGAAGCAGGCTGAATTATCTATGCTTCAGGTACATCTATCCCTAGGTCCTCTGATGTATTTAATTTTTCCATTCCTTCATGTTTTTTGTTTCCTGGCATTATCTCCTTGCATCTCAGGCCAATTGTTCATTGGAGAGTGATACGATGACGCAAAGGTTGGCAGAATGTGAGGTGCGTGAAGTACGGGAGCGACACCGGGCTGACCACTTCCAGGGACTCTGTGATACCATCAAGCAGCAATTGGTTCATCTGGAGGCACGTAATGCTCAGCTGGAGAAGAGGTAGGGTCTTCATCCTCCTAGTCAAGTCATCAAGGTATATGTATTTGAACTGTCCATTCCTCGTCAGTCTTGAGGAGCTGACCTTTGAGGAGAAAGGAGGAAAGATGAACAATTTCCTTAGCATCCTCTCCACTCTTGAGAATTTAGAGGCATCTCAAGCTCGTGCTGCTCAACTTGAAAAAGATCTGGTCAGTTCTGAATGAAAGATATATTGGTTTCAAAATAGTATGGAGTCAGGAGTTTCTTTATGTACCAGGTGGAATCAATACAATCCAAGCAAGAACTGGAGATAACAATGGAAATCCTCCAGCACCAAGTAAGTGCTTTGCAGTCCAAGAGAGATCGTCAGGATGTTGAAATTAGTGCCTTAAGAAAACAAGTGACTGACTATCAACAAGACCACGCTGACAAGACTCTTCTTGGTGAGACTTGAAATATCAGTCATCTAGCTGTGATGATTGTGAGGATTGAGGAAAAATGTTTTTAGCATTGATATGTTATGGCTGAAGGATGCTTGCACGAGGAGCTGAAGGTCTTACAGCACTGGAAGAAGGACAGGGAGGAAGACCTGGTCAAATATAAGAGGCTATTGAAGGAGAAGGAAGCGCAAATCATTCGACTAGAAGATGGAAGTGCCTCAGCTCGGCACATTGCCCTTGGTGCCATTGAGAAGAGGAATAAAGATATCCGGTATATAACCATTGTTTTTAAAACAGAAGAAACCTTCCTAATTTTAGGCTATATCAACCCTTCACTGTACTGTGTTCCTAATTGAAAGCATACCTGATTAATTTTGATTTATAATGACTGTGAAGATTCATTATTTGGGGAGTGGGGAATTACTGAAATATTCATGATGTTCCTAGTCAGGAAAACAATTTATTCATATACACTAGTTCTCAGTTGGAAACATCTTGAAATCATTAGGTCAGTACCATAGCTGAGTAAAGGCTGTTGGCCTCATTCAATTGTTACTTATTTATTCCCTATATGTTATGACTTAAATTTTTGTCTTATGTCTTTGTCTGACATCTTAAAAACTCTATCTGTTGTGATTTCACTTTTTTGACTGCTTGATTAGACTGATCCTGACATATTCTGGCTTAATTTCTGACATAGATTTTCTAAGTTGGTAGGCAATGCTAAATCATCTCTATATTGCTACCTCTACCTTAGGCCAAAACTGATTTTCTCATCTCACCAAGAATGTGATGGCACTGGTTTGCATGATAGAGCACTGTATGGGAGCTACGTGGAGCTGCGGGCTGAGTATGGAGGATACATGGGCCTCTCCCAGGTGGAAGGGATTTTAGAGATCTTTGAAGATCTTCGGCAAGGAAGAATGGATGCTTGGAGGGATGTTGAATTCCTACAAACACAGGTCAATGCTGTTTCTCAGGAAAAAGCTGCTTTGGTTGCTGAGAAGCAGGTCATTGATGATGCCCTCAAAGCTTTACAAGGCACTCAGAATGAGACAGATTCCATCCTTGATGAATGGAAAAGTAAAGTCACTCAGCTTTCTGTTAAGGTATGTGATCTTGTAAAATATAATTTCATGCTGCCAGAGGCTCAGGTAGCAAATGTAAATTCATTGAGTCAGTAAAAGAAGACATTGGTTGGATAATTGATCAATAGGTGTCAGTTTTGGAGTGTCGAGGTGGTCAGATGGAGAGCGAGGTGTCTCATCTTAGAGGTGTAATTCAGCGACAAGAGACACTATTGACTGCACTCCAAGAGAGTCTCCTTCATGTTCATAGACTCTCCTCTCAATCACACCCTGAACTTAAATTTCAAGTACTACCTTTTCCCATATTATCTTTGCAAGCATATTTTCTATGTAGACAAGTTGAGAGTGCAAGCTTAAATTCCAGGAAGTCAAAGGGGAGAGTACGGGAACCAGGTTTGAAAGTCCTACACTGCAGAGACTCTGGACTGAGAAAGAAAGGGAAAGACGGGAATATGGCATCCAGAACATTCCTGAGAGACTTCAACAGGAGGTTAGTTTTTGAGAAATGCCCACCTCCTTTTGTTCCTTTGTGACAAATCTAGCAGACCATCCCTGGTATGCAGAGTAAAGGTTTGTGTGGAGTCACTCAACATCAGAACCTGAAAGATGAGATTAAAGTTCTTGAGACAGAGGGGAGGTCCCTGAGGCGTCTTCAGGCAGCACTTCAAGACACCTTGTTACAACGTGAGAAGGTCATCTCGGACCTTCGACTTCAACTCACTCAAGGGTCCAGGGGTGAACCAGCCTCACATCCCTCACTTACCAGTTTAAGTTCCAGTCCTGATTTGAGGGAAATGATTCAAGTGAGTCCTATCCTTCATGCCACTCTGATTAAGAGTCTTTCAAGCTTCTATAAGTTTTTCTTCTTTTGCCTCATTATAACTGTGATGTAGATGTCTCAGAGAACAATATGGAACTTAGAGGCACGGCTGAGGCAGAAGGAGGAGAGTGTTGAGACCCTCAGTCGCCTGCTTCATCAGAGTCGGGAAGAAGCAACTGAACTCCAGCGGTCTCATGCTCAGGACCTCCAGCGTGCACAGCAGGCATTGCATGCCATCCAAGAACGTTCTGTTCAACGGTCTGTTTGCTACATTTGACTATCTAGATGTAACTGGTAAAACTATTGTGTTAATATTGCAAATGCAAAAGAAAAGCAAGTTCAATTCACAAGTAGTTCCAGTAATTACAATAATGTTGTGATGCATTTGGCAGATTAAAGATGGCTGTGATGGATCAAGCACAGTTGCCACTTGTAAGAGAGGACTCTGAGAAGCCCCTGGAATTGGCAATGGAGGAGCAGCGGCTAAGAGATATGGAAACTGCTCTTCGGGAGAAGGATGCTGCACTTGGTTGATTCTTGTGTTAATTATTTACTTCCTCTTTTCTTTGTTTTTGTTTTTATATTTTTTAATATGTATTTCACAGGGACCCTAGCAGAGCAGATGAATTCTTTACAAGGAGAAGCAAGCCGGTGGCGCCAGGTGGCCGAGACTCGACTCAAGGATATCAACATTCTTGAGAAAAGGTTTTCATAATTCATTCTCTATCATGTGAAGGACTTAGTGAGTTAGCATTTGGCACTTCAGTGGAATTCTTGACTGGAATGGAGTCCATGTCATCACCAACACCTTCACTCAGATCCAAAATAAATTCTATTCATCCCTATGTTGGCTGAATGAACTTAAAATTTGGCACACCTTCCTTGTAAAACTTCATTGGCTCAGAAGGGCTAAAAGGAATGTTAAATGCATGTAGTTGAATAATATATGACCTCCAGATGAGAAAGCATTAGTATATGGAGGTAAATGCAGAATTCACAAAACACTAGATTCTTGCAGAGCAGTCAAACTGATTAAGTTGATAAGTTGACTTAACTTTTTCTTTACTTTACCTTCTCCATGACCTGCTTTGCTCAGAAGTAGCTAAGTCACTTCTTAAGAAATATCTTGGACACAAGTACTCTAAAAAAAATTTTTAAAAATCCATTGATCCTCATCGTGCTGGATTCTCAGTGCTTCTTCTGGCTCTCATCTGTTCAACTTCCCAAACATCTTGAGACAAAATGTATATATAGATACCCAATTGTGCTGAATTACTTGCTTGTCTTTGTACAGGATACATCAAATGCATACATTTTACTATTGCTACACCTGTATAGATTGTCACACATGCACGAGAGTGAGACACGAAGCCTGAAGCGAGAGATCTCCAGACTTCAATCTGCCTTGAAGGAATCAGCCAATGAGAGATCAGAGCTTCATACAGAGCTGGCCATCCATAGAGAGGCATTGAAGAAGTCTCCATCCAAGGCACTCAGGGATCTGGTCCAGCGGTTGAGGCTCCAGCTGACTGAGAAAGAAAGGCAGCAGGATGCTCTTGGCAAGGCCCTTGGACTCCTCAAGGTATGTTGCTTAATCTTTGAGACTTAGACCCTAGTGAAAAGGTTGTGCATGTGATGAAATTGAGTCTTTGGTTTTTCTCTGACTTAGGAAGAGGTATTGCGAGCGGGTGAGACAGCCAGGCAGGCCCTGCCCAGAGAACTCTCTTCAGGTCCTGATGAGTACACTCAATCGCTTGAAGTATGACTCAGATGACAAAAAGCTTGATCAATGGTACATTTCATGAATTGTGAAATGAATGGGTGTGTCATTTTGACTGTTCGCAGGAAGAGACCCGACACCTGCGTGAGAAATTGAGTGCTGCAAAAACAGAGCTGAAACAGGCTAGAGAGAAGGAAGATCAAGCTCTTCAAGAAGCCAAAACCCTTAGAGAATCCCTTGAATCCAGGAACAGTCAACTCATTCAAATTTCATCTCAAAAGTCCTCCCTCCATAAGAAGGTGTGCTAGCATCCATTTATCAAAACCATAAACCTCAAGTGTTGCAATATGTCCTAGTTGACCCCAGTAGTCGCTTTCCAGGTGATTGCCCTTCGTTCTAGACTGGGAGACAAATCAGGTGAGGAAGCCCAAGAGAGCGAGAGAATCACTGAGGAATTGAATCGAGTCAAGGCTGAAGTTGAGAGATTCCATACTACCCTGAAGGATCAAGAGAAGGAACTGGAAGAACTGAAAAAGAAACACATTGAAGATATGGATAAGGCCTTAAAGGTCAGTCCTTATGCCTTGTTGGGAATATAAAATTGCAAACATAATAGATAATAGAGTATTTGGAAGAATAAATATGAAATTGCCTTATAATGGAAGATTTGGCAATAAAAATTAGTGAATGTATTAGTTTTCCAAATATCAAATATTAGAGACAAATGGCTGGATTCTACCACTGGATGGCACCTTTCATGTAGAATGGAAGAGAAGTAGCTCGTTGGGAAGAGAGCAAGCGTTGGGAAGGAAAAGTAAATTCCCTTCGTGAGAAGTTGCATGAGGAGAAGAGGAAAGTGCAAAGCATGGAATCAACCAATGCCACTCTACGGAGTTTGGTCAAGAAGTTTGAAGCCCAGCGGCAGAGGCAGACCATCTCAAAGGCGTCTTTATTCCCAGCTAAGGAGCAGCAAGATCAGCTTTCAAGTCAAAGACCATCAAAGGGGGAAACCAAATTTCCACTAGTTACAGAATTCAAAGCCAGAGAATCTGAACTTCTCCATGAACTCCAGTCTAAATGCTCTGAACTGGAGGAACTCAAAGAGAAATTGCAGTTCCTTGACAACATGCTCCAAAAACTCAAGGTTTGTGAATTACTTCAAGTTTGCAACCATTGTAATTGCTGCAGGGAGGCCAGGACACCATCATATTTTGGAAAATTAAAGAAAATATCAATGGTATCTGAGTAAAATAAAAATAAAAATAAAAATAAGCAGATTTCAAGAAAGAAAAAAAAGAGGCCAGTTCATGCCCAAAAGTGAAAAAAAAGGTGTCATTCCAGCAATGGATGAGGAAAGTAATCCAGAGTCTGGCAAATTAAAGAAAATGCTTGGCAGATTCATGCTACAAAAAGATATGGTTGTCAAATGCCAGCTAAGTAGAGTGAAACTTCTAATTTAAACTGGGTAAAAAAGAAAAGGCTAAGAATCTAGCTAGATAAGAAAGAGAACAATAAATAATTCCTGCCATCCTCTTCAACTCTCCTTCCCATATACAAATTATGCTGAGGTGTATGATTATTAGCAAGGCTGCCAATTTAATCAGATTAATTGCCTGATTAAGATTTTAATTGCAATCAAAAGAGTAATCATGAATTGACCATAAATAGCTCCCCAATCTCCCACAATCTCCCACCTAGCTAAACAGGGTGAGGCATTCATGATCAATAACTGTAAGATGCCTGGAAACTGAAACTGATGTGAAGGTAAAGGATCTGGCAGTAAGGGAAGATCTACTAGATATGGCACAAAATGACAAAAAAATGTTAATAACCACACACCTCAGCATAATTTAAATGAGATGGGAAGAGTTGAAGAGGATGACAGGAATTCTTTATTGATCTCTTTCTTACCTAGCTTGATTCTCAGCCTTCTTTTTTATCCAACTTTTAATAAATTTAATCTCTACTCATACTATGAACCAATAGTATGAGTAGTATGGTTTGCTTGGCTGCTATTTTTGCAAAATTTGCACTTTGCATAAGCTTAATAAGTTTTCAAAGAAACGCTTGATATTTTGTTAAAATTCATTTTGGTGGAGCTAGGACTCAATGGAAGTTAACGGTGTCACATGTGTTGGTAATTTTTTTAAATTTTAAGTTAAATTGGCCATTCAGAAGCCTGTGAACAATGTAATGCAATTCAGTATCATTTTGGCATTTTATTTCTTCATATATGACCCTGCATGACAATGAGGTGCAGTGGAAGGCTCTCCCTGAGAAAGCCGATCAAGTATAGGGATTCCACATGGGAAGCACTGGTAAAAACTTTTATAAGTTCTTCTGTTATCCCCATGACATCATTCCTTTGTTTATTAAGACACACAATTGAAACTTGAAAAACATCTAATTGTGTTCTCCTGTGATGTGTAAGTCAAATTTGAAACCATTCAACATCCTATCCAGGAGATTTCAGCCACCATGTTATCCAACATTGATCTTGGATTTCTCTTCAGGAAGTGTGAGTTAGTTAAAAGTTAAAAGTAATTTAAAAGTCTGGGTAATCTTTTCTGCCATATCCTGTACAATGCTCTCATCATACCATTCTGTTGGTGATGATAAGACAGATTGCTATGCAGGTATTAATAGTGCACCAGATGCTTCTTTTGTCTTACTCAGAGAATTATGGGGAGGTTAACATTTGATCAAGTAGCTCTTTTGTAATTATATTAAAATATTTGATCAAAAAAGCAGCTGTAATTAGGTGTATGAAATGATGCAGGAAGAGCAAAATAAGAGGCAAGAAGAGTGTGGAGAAATTGTTCGACTTCGAGAAGAAAACCTAGAGCTTCAACTGGAGTTGAAGCAAAAGGAGATTCAGCTGCAAAGATCATTGAATCATGAGGGGCCTCAGAGGTCAACCCCATCTCCATTGAGGAGTAGAAGAGGAAGCATGCCAAATGGGGTCGTCAAGGAAGATCGGAAGAAGGTGGTTGAGCTGGAGCGACAGGTGGCTGCATTAAAGCGTATCAATGAATGCCTGCAGAGGGACAGGGATTCCCTGGAGCATAGAGTCCACCTAAAATCTGCCTCTTCTTCCTCCACCTCAGATGTCATGTCTACATCTCAAGAACAACTTAAAAGACTTGTTCAAGTAAGAGTTCGTCATTTCACCATCTCTCAGCAAGTAAATTTATTCTCATTATGGGGCAGTTCCAGAGTAATTGGGACAAAAGTGGGAAACAATTGATTTACAAAACTGTCATCCAGCTTATGTTTCCTGCACTATATGGGTACTAAACTTGGACCAAATAAGCTCCATTAAACATTCATCACCTGAAGTAGGATGGTTTTTCATTGCTCCTGCATCATTCCATTTGAATGAATTTAACACTTGCTTGGTGAATCTCACTTTTTGACTAATATGTTACATCAGTAACACCAGAAAGCTCTCCTAGCCAATTCATTTTTGAGCAACAAAAAACGCCATTTGGCATGAAGAAAGGGGATGGTCTATGCATTCTTTTCTGAACATATGGAAGCTTCAGGTGAAGCCAAATCAGAGAAAATTGGAAGGGAAGCAGCAGAATGAAAATCGTTGCCTAAACTGTGTTACATCAGTAACACAACATGAATGACCTTCCTTTTTTTTTCATCCATGGGAGAATGAGAAAATTTTGACAGGAATAGATACAGGTACCTCTGCTCTATAAAGCACTGTTGAAGTAGAATTTCTGAACCAAACCATCTTTAAGATGTAGCATCATAGATGATTTCATTTTGAGTCTGGTGTTATGTCAGTAACTTTGGAACTGGCCTATATGAAAGTTTTTGTGGGTGATCTGAGATGAGTTACTTTCAACCCCATGCATCTGGGAAAGTAGGCATCATATAAGAATAACAGTGTAGGTTGAAGTTTGTATGGCTGCAATCAAGTTTTTGCACAAAAGCTAAGGGGAGAAAAGACTCTTTCTTTATATTACATAGGGAAAAATAGATTGTTGAAACAATGTGACAATTATATTCACACATTATTTCCAAATACAAAATTTCACGAGACAGGCAAGCATGAAACCAAGTGGTCCCAAAACCCAAACTACAGTACTCCAGACCAATCCCATGTAGTGCACCCTGTATGTCCTAGGACCTCACCAGAACAGGAGACATTCAATTATTTTTAACTTCAGTTTATGAGTGTGGGGTAGTATGGAACAAGATGAACAGTGCATCTCCAAGGTTTTTGCAGTTTTCAGGAATGCTAGCAGATAGTGGTAGTCAAATAGGAACCTCCCATGGAGATGTAACTTAGTTTTTAAGAGTATTTATTTCTCCACCCTCACCTATGGCCTCAAACATTTGGAATGACCAAAAGAACCAGGTTACAGATTTAACCTGCTTAAATGAGAGTAGATGATTGGTATTATGCAAAAATATGGGCATGGAGTGGCAGGATCCATTGGAGCCTTCAAGTCAAGTGGCTATAACTACAGATCAGGATATCTCAGGTACTGTGGTTTGGAGATGGGTTTGCTGCATGCCCCCAGACTCACAAAAAGAAACTTTCAATCTATGGTATGAAATGGAATAACCAGTCATTCAAGGTGGAGTAACTGTGAAGTAAAGCTTAGTTACAAAAGGCTCAGTATCCTACCTGCTGAGCTTGAGAACATTGAAAGATGCTTGGGCCTGCTTGAACACCCCCCCCCCCATTAAGTTGGGACAGACAGACAAGTGAATGAATGAGTCCTTATTTCTCTGAAAAGCCAGACAGCATTACATATTATTCAAGAATTAACAAGAAATTGGAGTTCTGCTTTTAATAACTGTTTATTGTCCTGCCAAATGACATCACTGCTGATAATATTGTTACACCTCTAGTTGCCATAGCAATGATCAGCTTATAATGAGTTCATTCTCATCAGTGTTAGAAATGGTAAAAAGGTAGTAATTATTAACCCTTAGAATCCCAAGGTGCTGATATATTATCACTAGATTTATATGCTATTGTCCGTTTCAGTTTATCTAAGAAATTGAAAAAGAAAAAAAAAACTTTCCCTTTGCTTTTGCTTGTCCCTTATTCTCCCCATAAATGCCTGTATCCTATCAATTTTGCTCGTGCTTTTAAATTAAAAATTGTTACATGCATTATGGAGATCAAGTAGAAAGGATGCAAGTTTACACAGTTTTTTGCCCATTTACATGGGGTAATCAAAAGGGTATAAAAAGTGACATGAATGCTGTGATGAATTTTCTACCTTCTAAGGAGTTGATCTCCCAGCAGATCTTTTATAGAAGTATCAAGGGGATTATATTATTTTAGTAGTTGAAAGATCTGCTGGAAGATTGACTCCTTAGAAGCTATAAAATTCAACACAGCATTCATGTCACTTTTTATACCCCTTCAGCAGACCTTTTAGTAGCACATTGAAAAAAATTCATAGAAGCTACCTTTATGATGAGAATTTGATGAAATTTCGCCAATCATCATCAAAGACATCTGGCTTCTCATGAAAAATAAAAATGCTGTATTGCAACTGGAAGTACATAAGACTTGGAACTTTTTGATCACCCCACGTATTTCTTAGATTACTTGAGACAGACAATAATAGTTAAATTGGACATATAATGATTTTTCATTTACTCTGCAATTCAGTATAAAACTAGCTTGGGAATTTTACTACCTACTAAGGCTTGGGAGTGAAAAGCTTGATGTTACTGTACTACTGTCCATAAACTCAATTTTGTCCTATCCAACTATTGGTAACACAAACTTTCATTTGGACTGCCCAATGAACTGCCAATAACCTGCTAACAGATGTGGAGTAAATGCTCAAAGGGCCTAGTAAATGCATATTGAACCCTCACAAATTTTGATTTCCTACGAAATGCAGTTGTGCTGTTAGGTTTCTGCATATCTAAAAATACCTTTTAAGGTAAGGGCCATGCAACAACAGTATAGTTTCTCTTATCAAAGAAATTAGAGGAGGACCTGTCAAAATGCGAGTCAGAGAAGAGGGACCTCCTGGTGGAGGTAAGGGTGACAAGAGAGGAGATGAAGACCCTCATGGCACAGCTCAAGGCCACCCAAGGTGAGTCCTGAAACTGATCATCATAAAAGTGAAAATGAGTTTTATGTGGGCTGTTCAATTAAAATTTTCTGAAAATTTCCATGTATGACACACCCAAATTGCCAAATTGCAAAGAATCAGAAACTCATGCCTCTTAGCTACCCTGCAGACAAGTTTGAAAAGATGTGCTAAGAAATGTTGTTTGAAACTTTCACCATGAGTGTAATTCTGAAGAATCATTCAAGATCTTTCCATTGCATTTTTCTTATTTTAAGACACAAAACTTCATAAAACATCTTTGCTCATGTTGTTCATCCATATTGCTGGCTGACAGGTCTGAGAACAAGTACAGTCCACTCTGCAAATTGGAATACTCATGGGACCAGGGAACTGTATTCTATAATCTGGAGTATTCCAATAACTGAAACTATCAGCTGTATCATACTGTAAATTGGGATCATGCAATGGCATTCCATTTAGCTGTATTCAATTAAGTGGAGTCGACTGTTGTAGCATGTGCTCCTCCTACAACACTTGCATTTTGTGTAACGTGTTCAAAAATTGACTCCTATGTAACTGGGATGCATTGGTTTCTGATTCTTTGCAAAACCAGTGTGCCTCACATCTTAATAAAACTGATATATTTCATTTTTAAGTTTAATCTGAATAGCCCTCTAACTTAAGCTGAATTATTCTCTTCATGGATTGGGTATTAATGTAGCAGAGAGAGAGAGAGAGAGAGTATGGGAAGCAGACTGGAGGACCAAGATGAAGAACATCCTGGAATCAGCTGCTGCAGAAAATAAAGAACTCCATGAAAAGGTCTATGTCAGAAACACTTACATTTATTCTTGATGAAAGAATTCAGTGTCTTAGGTTTTGGTACAAAATCAACTATCACATCATATGACTAGAGAATTCACTTGATGAACTGTTTCTCAGGTGAGAGGGTTGAAGAAGAAGTTGAGAGAAATGAAGAGAGGAGAATCCCAGGATTCCAGCAGTCAATCAGAAGCAGACACTCCCTCCATGGAAACTGCCTTTGACAAGAATCTCAAAACTGGTGTCTAAAGCACCCGTATTAATAAAGAAAATGTATCATTATTTTATTCCAAGCACTTTCAGGCTTTGGCATACCTTGGGGGAAGCTCAATAAAATATCATTAGTAGAATGCAAAAATTGCATAGAAGAGATTGAATACATGGTATCTGTATTCAAGGGGGGTTCTAGATTGACTGACAGATTCCCCACTAGTCACATCACTGTTTGCAAGAGAAACTTACTGGTTGTACTCATTCATGAGCCATACTTGGCAATTTTTGAAGAGATCTGCCTTTGACGAGATGATCACAATGGCATGATGAAACCAATCACAGATCAGAAAGTCTAAGTTCGTTGTGGTCATCCAAGGGGACCAGGGGGCGTTTGGGCCAGATTGTCTTTCCTTTCCCAGCTTCACAGAGCCTTTGTGTTGTCTTCACTGCCTCATTGAGTGGGTCAAAGTTGTCTTCCAGCCATTCCTCAACAGTTGCTTCCACATAGAAGGTGCTGAGCTTCTCTGTGAGATCTTCTCTCAGCAATTCCATTTGTTTGCCAGTTGGAACTTTTGGGCAGAGAGTGGAAAGAAATTGGGGATCTATAAGTCCTCGTCTCTCATTATAGCTAAGCCTCATTCTCAGATCTAAACTTTTTATACTTTTCAGTTCTTGTAGTGTGTCATAGAACTGCACTCCAGGGAAATGACACTGCTTTTCACGTAGATCACTAGTGGTGCATTGAACTTTCATGTTTGAAAAAAGTGAGATAGATTGTATGAGTGAAGGGAAGGAAGAGGGGAGAAGTTCACACAGAGGGGCAAAATGATTCAGTCTTTCTGGACCAAAGAAAATTACTCCATGCATTGATGCTGGAGATTCTTTGAAAATCTCCTCCATGAAACCCAGCATTTCTGTGTAATCAATGGAATTAGAGTGCTGAGCACATTTGTAAGATGTCAACAGCCAAATACCTGGATAGCCATCTAGAAGTTTCTGAGTTCGCAGATGATTTTGGATGTCTACAAGATTCAAAACAGGCTCTGTAGATTCTATATTGGTGTTTGATTCAATTAAGCATTTGGCATCAATGAGAGTGCCAAGATTATACTTGTCACTGATGTAATTCACAATCTGGGTCATGAGTGCAAAGGATGAAGAGTTTGGGAGACAAGACCCCAGGTAGATCCAGCTCAAATCACCAAATGCATACAAAAAGTTGTCCAGTATAGTTTTAAGAAATGTGAAAGATTCTTGGCATGAAGTGCACATTTTTGACGGATTGTAGGCATTTTCACGCAGAAATACATGATCTTCCAACTTAAGGATGAAGTCCAGTCCCTCAAGGCATGGGAGAAAGGGAACAATCTCCAGTTCCAGTTCCTGACAGGTCTTGGTAATCCATTCCACTGATTCAAGCAGATATGCATTTGATGCAGATAAGCCATGGAAAGGGAAAGTGTCTTCAAATTCGAGCAAAATTCCTGTCGCCCCGTATCTCTTCAGGAAAACGAGAACTTCACGGATGAAAGGTAATCGAAGTGAGGATTTGAGGTCAAGGTGAACCAAGGTGTGAAACTTGGGCTTCTCGAATGCGATTTTCACATCCTCCCTTTGAAACATGGCACTTCCAATCACGCCCAAGCTCTGCCTTTGCCTATCTGTCGACTTCCGTCTGAAACTAGGCTTTGGACTGACGTTACTCTCGTCTACCTCCGCACTCAGGATGTGGATATTTACTGGCTTCAACTGCGAAGTGAATGAATTCCAAGCCAGATACAAGATCACGGTCACGACTGCCGACAGGACGTAAACGCTTATCCTCCTTCCTCGCATGGAGGGCATTTTCCTCGATTTTTCGTCCTTCGCCCAGCAAGAACGCCAAGGCGCTCCGTAGCCTTCAGCCCAGTCACATGGGATCACTCAGGAGAGGAAACGAACATCCGCCAATCAAGGAGCAGTAAGAAGTGACGCCATTGTGGCAAGCCATGGCGATACCCTCCCAACACGTGCTTCAGTGCTGGCCTCGAATCTTGAAGTGAATTTTTTCAACGCCGCATGTTATTTATTTATTTATTTATTTTGCTTTATATCTCGAGAACCCTGGCACATGAACGCATAAACATTAAAGTGAGCCACAGGAGGCCGATCCCGACAAATGGCAGGAAGCAGTTCTCCAGCTTGCCGGCATTAACTTCCTTGGAAGGTAAAGGAAACCTCTCTAGGTGTCAATCGTCAGATTTCATTGTTGTCATATTCTTATTGAATATCGTGATAAGAGCATTTTAGGTACCGCTATATTGTCAGGTCCTGCTAAACTGACCATAATTTTCGTTTCTGTACCCTTAACACAATGACATCGTTACCCAGCATCAGTATTATCCATAAGAGGAAATCTTATTCCCTGCCCCATTCTGCCAAAGCCAGGGGTTGAATACATTAATTTTTCCATGATTAAGGGTTTGCAGCCAGTTAAAAAGTCTGAGATTGTAATTTTTTCAGAACATGCTCTTAAATACACACTGGCAAGAGTGGGACATTTAGATCATCACCCATGTCCTTGGGATCAGCATATTGTCCTGAATTTGCAGCAAGCTGGGATTTGCTCTTAAAAGGCAATGCATAGCAAGAGTGTAAAGTGCCACACTGAGTGACATGGAAGATGGATTTGGTATTGCAAATTAGGTGTATGCAATTCCTCCATAGGGTATTGTCCATCAGGGCATTGACCAATACACCTTTCCTGAGCACAACATGTACTGCAGGGTACATGGTGAAGCTATCAAATGAGAATTCAGAGATATCAAAAGAGTCTGGCAATTGAGTCTATCAAGAAATAGAAGTGCAAGTTTTCCAAATCCATCTGTGAATGTTCCATTAAAAAAAAATGTGATCTTTACTTTTTGGCACCTTGTACTCATCTACTTTCATTGTTGCAGCTCCTGACCTGATGGAGGACCTTATGAACCATGGATGAAAATATAAAGAAATGGCTTATCCTTGTGTGGAGCCTAAATATCACTTCAGCACACTACAAGGTAGCAGGGATATTCAAGTGCAAGAGCACACCAACAAATGTGCAGAGAAAATAAGAATGCAGCTGAGCAGACCCGATGTGACAAATTTGTCTGTCAGGAAGCATTCCATGCATCCCTCTCTTTGCCTCAAGAAGATCCTGCAGACCACTTATTTCTGGATTGATGACATGCCTTGGAACAAGAATCTAACTTGAGACTTGAATTTGCTTGAACACTGTTATAAACTGATCCTCATTTTTTCAGGTGAGCTTTAGTTTCTCACACATGAATATCCTATGTTGATGCTATTTAAATATAAATGTGGTAGAATTAATGATATATAGAAAATGTTACATTTGTTTAATTGCAAAAGAATAAGTCTACAGCAAATTATTAATGTGTATTCAGGGTGCCTCAGCCTGAACTGCCCAATAAGGTTTGTTCCCATAATCACACAGAATAATCAGATTATAATAAAGTAACTAACTATATATAGAATTTCCAAAGCCTGCAAGTTTAGTTCATAGCCATGTATTTCCTTACTAATGATTAATGTGATGTTTGATTAAGTTTTGATTGGTGTGGTGTACTTCCTTGACACAAAGAATGAAGTTTTGCATTGTGTACATGCAGATATTTAATGTGATCCCCTAGTAGAATTTATGGATGGCAACACTAAAAACAGATGCCCAGATTCAATGAAATGCAGATGCCCAAGAAGCATTATTTAATTCACTTGATCCCCAAAAAAGAAAATCAAAGTATTTCTGTGAGTGCCTATTGATACCTTGGAAGCAATGAGGTAGACAATGTGAAATGACTTTTTCATGGAAAATTTCATGCAAGAGATCAAGCACTCTATTTGCAGTGTATGGTATTGCTCTTGAGGGACAAGCCCATTCTTTTGTATTTCTGGTGAGAACTTGCATCAAAGCATGTTCAAATATTAATCTCATGTTAGATTGTTGGAAAAGAAAGGGACTCAATCAGTGGCACAGCCAAGGGGGGGTTCAGGGGATCTGAACCCCCCCAAACCCCTGCTCTTGATAATATTTCTCTGTTCCTCTGTCTCCCTCTCCCCTGAGGGTGGGGGATGCAGAAAGATATTATCATGAGCAAATGACTTGAGAGCGAGGCTGGAAAGGCATAAAGATAGGAGGTAAAAGGTGAAGGTCATGCCAGTCACATATGGTTACTCACTGTAGTAAAGGGAACATGTCAAGGAAGCAGCCTGCACATATGCTACTGATTTTTTTTAATGAAAGCAGAAGTATGATGATTCAGATAAAAGATGTGAATCATGCACAGGTTAACGAATATCCAGTTGGATATCTATGTAGTATAGAAATTTGGACTGAATCCTGAAATTAATTTAGTTCATTTAAAGCTTTTTTCAATATTGAAGCTGCTTTCATCTTTTATTCAGTGAGTGTATCTCTTCTGATGATTTGATAGTGCCTTCTTGCATTCAGAGATATTTTAAAGACAGGTCATGAGAACTTGCCTGACCCCGACCCCCCCCCCAAACTTTAGGGCTGGTTGTGCCACTGGACCCAATCATGCTGCACTAGCTTATTTCATGACAAACAGCAACCTGGGGCACACATAGTTGCCTTGTGTATGTTTTGAGATGATTTTCAATACTCTAAAATCAAGCATTTTGCCTTCCAGACACATGGGCATCATTAGAGAACCATGTCACTTAAGAGACATCTGGGTCCTGTTCAATAAAGAGGAACATGCTGCATCTGTAAATTCCTATTTGAACTGTATTCTGCAGAGATAGAGATGAAGCTCATTTGTTGATATTCTTTACAGTGGCATGACATTGCTGCAAATCAGCAACAGCCTTTCATTCTAATTTTCTGGGACTTTTTTTTATTGCCTTTGCAAAAACAGGACTGTCTTTATTTCTTTCCAGTCAGTTAGCTTCAATACAGGAACCTGAAGAAATTGAACTTTTTATTGACTAAATCTTGTTATGAGCTAAGTTTTCAAGCTTTGAATTTATTGATTTTTAATTGATTAATTGATCATTTAAATAGATATATTCAGTGTCATTTTACTGTTTAAGCTAATAAACATGCTGAGGCCCTGCATGTACAGTATGAGTCAAATGTCTGGAATCAATATTATAATTGATTGTTATAATAATTATTTGCTTATCCTTAGAAATTTGATTTATTAATATTGGCAGTGATTATGAAACTGACAAAGGACGAGTGGTTACGCCGCTTGGAACTGTGAATCACAAGGAATGGCAACTACATAGAGCACCTTCAACATTCACCTTTAATTCCAGATATTTGACTCATACTGTAGAAATAGCCATTCAGAGGCACTTCGGAGCCCATCCGTGGAGGGAAAGTTAGAGCTGTGGAGAAATCAGGGTTGTTGTTGGGGCTTATAGGATATGACGATCTTTGAGCAACTTGATTTTTTCCTTAGCAATTTGGAAATGTTTCTAGTATTTGGTCACTTGATCAGTGAGGGACAAGGAACGCTCATAATATGGTCTAATGTTCAGATGTAAAGATATTGACAGTGGTATGGAATGCCCGGTTGAAAAACGAATGGAAAATGTGGTTGTTCAAAAAGATATCGTTGTTGATGCGCAAAAAGAAAATTCAAACGATTCTATAACTGTGAAACTGCACCTTCCATGAGCACAGTCAAGAGGCCGATTGTGAAATTATGCAAAACTGGTCACGTTATGGAAACGTGAGCAGTTTCACGGAATTTCTGAAACAGCTGCGTAGTCTTTTGTTGCTTATCTGGTCCTTCACGCGAAATAATGTTTTAAGGAAAGTCCATATCTGTTGCGTTCGTACTCCCATAGCTGCCAGATAATTTTGGCTGTACCAAAATTACCTGCAACCATGAAAGCATTCAGGGTAATTTGGCTCCTCCTATCAGGGTAATGTGGGCATTTGAATTTTAACTGTTTAATCGTATTTTAGATGTCAACAAATTGTTACAAACTTTCGATAGGCATACATGAGACTTAGAAAACATGCAAGGCCTGTTTTACATGGGTCATTCCATACGAACCCAACCAATATTAATATGAAATGGCGCCCGACCATATCGAATTTCGCGATAAAATTTATTAGCGATTGCAGTCAATCTGACAACCCCATAAAAACAAAAGAAAAAAGAATCGCCTCCATTGGATCTGCAGTTAGTGAGATGTGGGCCCCCGAACTTTGGGGGAAAACGGTGAAACCCTATGGACGGCAAAATTTCCACCTCAGGAATCATTCATAGTATCGAGGCGTGCATTAGCTCGAACCAAAGTTCTTCAATAGCTGAACAATTCGCTTCATACTTCCTTGGCGCTTAAATGAGATTTCAGCATCATTGTTGAGTTTGAAAAAGTGAAATTTAGGCAATTTAGAACCCCAAACATCCCAATCTGGCGAGGGAAAGACAAATCTCTCGTTACGGGAAGTTGTTCTCTTTCAGATGCATCGATAAAGCAAGTCACTTGTCTGACAGTTTGTCCACTACATAGAGAAAATTTCACCTAAAAATAGGAATTTTCTCATTTTTGGTCATCTTTGGTCGAGTATTTCTCGATGTGGCGGAGCACTGACGGTATCAAGAGTAGTGTCATTAGAAAGGTGAACTTGAGATTTTTCCAACGATATATGATTTGTTGTACCTAGTTCGAATAGAAAATTTTATTATCAAAAGTTGCACATTTTAAAAATTCACTCATTCTTCAAGTGACAATATAGTTGTATGATACATCACTAGAAAAGTCTTTTTGAGCTCTATGCGATGATTTTGGCTTTCATTTTGGCTCAGCTTGTCGGTATGCTGATTTTCTTTGGATTATGGCTTGTTATTGGATTATTTGCTTATCACGTCTATGGTGAGCGACATTTTGGTTCTCATAATGTTGAATTCGCCTGTATGTGACTGTCACTTTATCAAGACACCGTATAGAGCTCATAAAGACCATGAGACAAAGACCACTATGGCTTATTAGCCATAAGAGAGAAGATGCGATGAAGAGAACAGGTTACTGTTCTCTTCATCGCATCTTGAACGCATCTCAATCGCATCGCACTCTTCTCTTCGATGAAGAGAGAGGCAGGCATATACAGTATATATACAGGATGGGCCAAAAGTCAGGACACAATTGAAATTTTATTATATTTTGTTTTATTTAGTTTATTTATTAATTATTATAAATATAATTACTTTTAATTATTAATATTATTAAATATTAAATTTAATATAATAATAAATTTAATATAATAATAAATGTATAAATAGCTTACATACATGTAATATTCCTGGTTAATCTTGTAACGAATAAAGGAAAATATCATAATTTTAAGTGTGTCCTGACTTTTGGCCCACCCTGTAATTATACACGAGGGTCGCCCCAAAAGTAATTACTCCAATTTTTTTTTCTCTGTTGCCTTTAATCCTTAGTCCACGAAACTTGTACACATAATCACTTGGAATGTTGGGAACAATGTGTCATTTTCCCACTTAATCACCATTTCTTTGACAACATTTCCGGCAGCGATGTTCCAGGGCTTGTATACCTCTACAGTAAAAGGTTTCCGGACTTACTTCTGCACGACTTGTTGACTTATTCCTCATCCTCCTTTCAGTCCGGACTCGACCCCGTCAGACTACCTCCTGTTTTGGCCCTCTAAGGGCGCTACTCGTGCACATCACTTTCAGAATGACATTCGAGCTCAAGAAACCGTGCTGAAGCGGGCCCGGAAACTTTTTACCGTAGTGGCATACAAGCCCTGGAACATCGCTGGCGGAAATGTTGTAAAAAAAATGGTGATTACGTGGGAAAATTACACATTGTTCCCAACACTCCAAGTGATTATTTGCACAAGTTTCGTGGACTAAAGATTAAAGGTAACGGATAAAAAAAAAATTGGAGCCATTACTTTTGGGGCGACCCTCGTATACCGTATATATATGCAGGCCTTGAATATCATCTGATCAATGGGTGGAAGGAAGAGTAGGAAGAGATCGGAGGTCTCATTCTACCCTTCCCATGCCCCCCCCCCCCCCTCCCCCCTCCCGACTGATGATCACATCGAATGGAAAGAGAAAAGAAATGTAGTTCGGACCTTGAAGGGCGGGAAAGTGGCCTTGGTGGAAAAGCACCCCCGGGGGTTGAAGAAGCTACCCTTTACCGCCCCCTTTCTCTCTGACCTCTCCATGTACTGGCATGCCTTCATACGATGCGCTTCCGCCTTCCTTCTGAAACCCTAATTATTTATTCCAACGAGCTCTCCTCGGCAAATCATCCATTCCATGGCCACGAACGCGGATGTCGCGAATATTGTTCCCAACAGGCACGGTATGGCCAGCTGGCTATACCATGTCGTGGAGGATTAAAAAAGAGGTACTTCCTACTGGGAATGTTTTCTCTTGTATCTATCCCATTTTCTCCACCTTTGACTTGGATGTTTCGATATACCTCTTGAGAACAGAGTATCCATAATTATTAAGATGAAACGGGGTGGGGTACCATAAATAGTTTTCTAATTTGTTTAGTAGAATTCGTGACCATTGAGGAAGTCGACCAAACGAGATCCAGGACGCTTTTCAGAATGCGGAAAATATTAATGGATCGTCTTATGCCGAACGCCCTCGATGTTCAAGAGTTTCATCACAACTCCAGAGCGAAATTGCTCAATACATCAGACAAATTGACCTTGGGCAGAAATGCACGCCAAAACTCTTATAAGACAAGAAATGGGCGTGGGATGTTCATTTCACAATGACAAAATGTGTCTATATACGCTGGGAATAGCTTTTATACACTAGGAATAGCTCTACGGTAAATGCACAACATCGAGACAGATTTTGGATGCCCCTCCCTTGGTTCAACTGAATCATGACTTCAATTGAGTTCAAAACTGGTCACCATGTTTTGTCGCTTGGTGCATTGTCTTGGTGATTGGAAAGATTGCGACTTGCTTGCAATGCTAAGTAACTAGAAAATAAGTGATTCATTGAAGTGCTCGGAATAATTGGCGATTGCGTAATACGTTTTTGTTGCTCGTAATTGAGAAGTCTTCTAGTATTTTAATTGAAGTGCTTGGACAAAACTCTAATGTGTCTAGTAAAGAGGGGAACTTCTGACATCTTTATTTATCCCATGGAACGGGGGGGGGGGGAGTCCGCGGGTGAATGAGGGAATACTGTCTTGGGAAAAACGCGGATGAGATTTTTAAGTAATAAAAAAATAAGTGCGGCATCTCCACGAATTCCGTGACTCACTCAAAATGCGATTTCGGGAAGAGGGAGAAGGATAGGGTGTGGAGCATTCGTGTATTCCCAGATCCGGTAGGGGGAGAAGGGCAAGAATGATGTCATGAGATGGGGAGAGAGAAGGTCAGAGGGATAGAAATTGCAAGGACACGCAGTGATGGTCCAAACCACAACCTCTTCTCCCATCTTCACTCTCAGTCATGGCTTCTTCCTCTCTCCTCACCTCCCTTCTTGTAAGTTCATCCCCCTTCCCCGTACTTATTCCCAATCATTCATTATCGTTGCTCTTTCACTCCAGTCCGCCACAAGTGCTGCAATGATTCTACTTCAAAATAGAAATTTCCCCTCCCCCTTGTTTGCATAAATTTATCGAATTTACCCCTTTTTTGTATATTGTTGTGTTTTTTTTTCTTTACTTGCCTTTTGTTGTAAATTTTCCTTTGGAGCGTTTACTAGTGGATTTAAAATTCGGTTTTCGTTAGCAGTGAGTCTATAGAAACTCCAACCGCTCAAGCAGTACTATACTGCAGAAGCTCTTCGTGATTGTATCTCCGAACACTGTAAGCTCCAGCCTGGATAATATGGATGTTGTTGGATAGCTTATTCTCTTGCCACTTGAAAGCTGACTGCATTACCGAGGTGAAGTGGCCCATCATTTCTCAATAATCCTGCTTGGAATCTGTCCTCTTTTTGTTTTACCTCTTGGAACGTATTAGGAGCTGGCTGTTGTCTCTCCGCTGACCTCTTCAACTGCTCGTGGGACTAAAGTGAGATTTGGTACTCTCTGGGTTTGTGTTGTGGTCATCTAGTTGCACCGTGCAAAAATTAATACCAGAGTAAAGATTTTCATCTGACACTTGCTGTAGTATTATTGCCGTGGCTCTGAAATCTCGTGCCCTCTGGAATGAATCTTGGTTGTGAGTCTCTGTTGCGATCGTGGATTGCCAGCCTCGCTCAAGGTAGAAAACCCATTCTCGTACGATTGTAGTCTTCCTGCCCTCTCTTAAACATTATAGATACTGAATGGGATTTTCCCAGAATCACAGAATGGGATCCAAACCGACGATAACTTTCAACTCTTCATCCAGCAGCGATCTAGGTTCGGGCTCCAAAGTGCTCATGTGAACGTAGCCTCATTGCCATGGCTCATAGCTGAAGCGTGGTATCCTCTGCATGGCATTGAGATCCTTTGGTTGTGGTATCAGGGAATGAATCCATCTTTTCCCTCTGTGCTGGAATCCAATATTGCTCTTCTGTGGAGATCGATTCGTGGCTGTGAAATAAAGTGTTACGTCCTGTGTGGCGCGCATTAGGTCATTAGCATATATTATCCTAGCAGGGGTCCCTGGATGACGGCTTTCACCTGCCTATAGTTTCCTAGTTTGGGTTTTATCTGCTCATAGTGGAATAGTCTCTGTGGTATAGTTCTCCTAGAGTCGATTCATGAATCCCGGGCTAAACTTAGGACAGTTTTAGCTCGGGATCAAACCACTAGGAAATGCAGGGGAGTTAAATATTTCATTCCCATCAATAGAGATCTTCTCTGAATGGTTGGGGTGTTGGCTTCAAGGGCTTCCAGAATGTGGGTTTCCTTCAGGAAATTGGTATTGCATTATCTTTTGCTCAACTGCTCAAGGGCAAGTAGAATCCGAGAGGCAGCGAGGATGGTAAACGCGGATGGTGGTGGTCCTATTTGGCCGTCTCTGCACGGACCAATCAAAAAGCAGCTGATTTCATATTACTATATCTTTCAGTCTCTCGCTTTCTCACTTTCTCTTACTCCCAAGGGCGGAAAGAGTGATATCCGCATGCTTGTCCAAAACCAAAGTAACCTTGTCAGAGTAACCTTGTATAGGTCTTACTGTTTCCGCATAACTCATCAGACAACACCCAGCAGGTCATCATACGGGGATAATCTCGCATCCTCTTCGATGCGGAAAAGGAATATTTTCCATGTATGTTACTTTGATGATTTTTATGGCAGCAACTCTCGTTGGGAGACACTTTCATCGCAGTTGTAAGCCTGTTATCACCCCCCTGAAGGTTGGGCAAACTCGAGCAACGTGTGTTCATGGGTTTTATCGGACCTATGTTAATTACGTTAAGTTCTTTCTTTTATCTGACCATGATTTCAGTCAGCGTTTTCGACCTGTAAGATTGATATAGAGGAAGAGACTCGCCCCTTTTCAAAAAAACAACAGGAGAAATGAGAAATCAGTCCAGGTTCATAGTGAAGTATAGGAAAGGTCTCATCTTGCAGATGAGAATGAACCTCTAAATAACAAATCGCCTTTGCGTCTCTTTGCATGGGGGAAAAAAAGAGGAATTTTCTGCTTTCTCAAGGAAGGTAACAGATATTTTTCGTATTTTATTACTATGAATCGTCCTAACGCCCAAAAATAAGGAAGCACTCCCGATTCCTCTTTCTCAACGGGCGGTTCGATCCGACCCAGCTTCTCCCAGATTACTATGCAAAAACTGTTTTAATTGTTTTCTTTTCTAGGTTTCTAAAATTAAAACTTAATTTTTATGTTATTGATGATGATTTTGGTTTATATATGTAGGTGTCAGTCCTGTTCCTGTTGGCAACAGGAGGTCAGATTGGAGGAGTTGAGAGGAGACCAAGACCCCGGCGAGCTACGGAATATGGAACCCGGATTTCACCTAGGACACCTGACAATCTCCTGCCTGTATGTCCCTATGTACATCATCATCTTCTTCCTTATCAAGAAATATGCCAACGATCTTTTCGGAAAGGATCTGCGTCACGGAGCTGAGTAAAAAAAAAAAAAAAGTAGACGTGGGGTTCAAGTGACCTTGGCCCCTGTTACGGCCCTTCAAACCGCCCACTTTCTGTGATGCATGGCCTCATGCTCCCTTCTATGCCTTACTCATTTCAATATGGATTCGAACGAAGAAAAAAGGAAAGGAAACCGTCATCTGGAAAGAGGGTTTTGAGAACCAAGGTCGATGTAAACTTGGCTCTGAATAATGCATGAAGTGGGAGGGGATGAGGAACAGAAAAAGTGTTCTATCGACCTTGAGAGATGATTTTTGCGAGGCATGTCATGTTAGGGATGGTAACTCGAAAGCATAATTGAGACAGTATGCCGCTGTGCGTTGGGTGTTTGTCAGAGGGGGTATATATCCTCTTCAGACCCCGTGGCATGTACACATGCCAAACATTAACGTGTTGAAACCTCTGCTGAAGTCGCTTCTTTGTCATGGATCACACTGTAAGCCATAGAAGGATTAAAAAGAGTTCCCGAAAAAAATGCATCCCCCTCATTGGACTCAGTCTGCATCACAACAGGGGCTTGTGAACTTGGCGCTTCTTTGAATATGGCCGCCCGCGTCGTCTGCGATCATAAAAGCTATTATCGATTGCTCATTATTGGTCCTAAAATTATAATGCATGTTGAACTGCAGTGCCAAATAATGTGGGAAACTATTTATATATAACGGAATATCTGACTTATCATAGAGCTGTTATGGGATGGGCCAAAACATGGATGGCATGTACACATGCCACGAGGCATAGCGGCAGTAAGTTTGCGCTTCGGTGTCCAATTACACGGAATTCCTTGATCAGCTTTGAGAGAGTGATATCGATCTATCTGAGGACGAATATGATTTTTGCGGGTCCTCCCAGCATTAGGCTGACGAAAACGAAGAGGAAGACCAGAAAGAAGTCTAAGACATATGGACACTGGTAGGTCAAGGGGGGGAGGGGACGCCATTCCCCCCCCCCCCCCATGATTGCTTCAAGTAGATATTCACTGGCAGTCCCCTTGTCCCTTTATCAAAATAAGCGTACGCTCTTCTATGTTCTAACGTACGAGATGAGGACTGTCCACGGACAGCCAACAAGAGACCGTGAAAATAATTCTCGTGAAGATTCCCCTCGTCTCGGTATGCATTCCTGTTACAACATCTCTTTCGGAGGCCGGAATAGAAGCAAAAAGAGTCCCTTCGGCCGGTTTCTCTCATTTTTCAAACTCAAATTAACGTCACGCGATAGGAAAATGCCTCCAGCCTCATTGCCACCAAAGGAAGCCACTTCTTGTGGTGCTGTTCACATACTGAGTACTTGGAAAAGTAAGAACCGCAGGACGGAGGGTCCAGTTTTGGGGATCACTGACCACCACCTAGCGAGCGGGGTGGGGAGTGGGGCGTAAAGGAGGGTGTGGAGTACCGCGGTACTAAGATGTTTTCGAAATACCACCCAGCCTAATTGATACTATTGTCGGCACAATGACTGTGACATGGCCTATAAACATTTTCGAATATGATCCTTGATTACTCCATAAGCTTACTGTAAAAAAAAAGCACATGTTCTCAATCGCGCACCTCTATGAAGGAAAACCCGGTGACATGTACAAATACCACTCCATTTTTTTCCAATACCAAGAAGGATAACAGTATTGGCTACTTTGCTTTGCCCATCGGAGGTGGAACTTAGACGACGAGCCAAAGGATTTCAAAATTGGCATGTAACTCTGCCTTCAGGTCTGAAGAGGTGATGATAACTGAAGATGTTCGTTTCATTCAGGTGAAGACCCAGGGTGAAGGAAGAAAGGAGGGTGAGGGTGAACGCTCTTCCCCGAACGGACCCAAACCATCCACTTACAATGGACAACCGCAATCGCGACCGCGTCAACAACGGCGGGAAAGACCGTCACAACCTTACTCACGTGGGAAGCAAGGGAGAGCCGAAAAGTCTTCAGGGAATCCTTTTCCTCAGGACCTGTCTTGGAGGCATGGAAGCCAACCCATCACGTATTCCTCTGGAGACTCTGCCCTACTTTCGCAGGAACCACAACGATCCTATGGTGGACCCCAGACTTCCTTTATGAGCGACCCATGGGCCAATCTCCAGACCCATCCCATGATGTACGCATATGAGGTCAACTTTGGACCCCATGACCAGTCACAGCAACAGTTCCAGCAACCGGTTCAACAACGACAACAGTATGAGTCGCAGCCTCAGCAGCAGCATGGAGGTCACCAAAGTTGGAAACAGGGATCATCCGGGTATCCACAACAGACTAAAGCTCTTTCTTACGATGTAAAGCAAGAGCAGCAACCCAATTCGTTCCCGAGCAACCCTTGGCCAGCGTCGGCTTATCAGTCGATGCCCATGATGTTCTCCTATAACGTGGATTTCGGTTCTCAGCAGCAACCTCTTCAATATCAACCGCAGCAGCAACCTCTTCAATATCAACCGCAGCAGCAACAACAACTAGAGCAACGGCAACCTCCACGGTCCTCATTCCAATCGTACGGACCACCGGAACCAGACGTGAAGGTGAAAGTTGAGAACGACGGGAAGGGAGCCTTTTCCTATTCCTGGAATATCGGTGGCCAAGGAGAGTCGAAATCCCAGTCCGGATACCAACCCCAGCCACAGCGTCTGGATCATCCGGGACAACCGATGGTCGAGATGAATCGAGCTTATTCTTTTTCCTACGAGGCTCCGGACCATGACAGAGAGGAGAAATCGGATTCAGATGGGAACGTGAACGGAAGATACTCCTTTGTGGCCCCAGATGGAGTGAGAAGAGAAGTGAAATACCAAGCAGGAGCGGGAAAAGGGTTCCTTGCTCAAGGCGACCACATCCCTCAAATGCTCGCCTCTATGGGTATCCAACCCCTGAACCCCTTTATGATGTTTCAGCCCGAGCAAGGACAAGGAGCCTGGCCCCCACATCCCCAGCAGTGGCCGAAAACACAACAATTCTATCCTCAACCGCGACCCACCGTACAGCAACCGTACTCCAAATCGTGGCCCACCGTGCAGCAACCCTATCCCCAACAGCAATCCATCTCGCAGCAACCGTATCCCCAACCACTTCCCACCGTGCAGCAATCTCGTCCCCAAAAGCTATCAGCCGTTCATAAGCCTTATCCTCAGGAACGTCCTGGAGCCAAACCGCAAGCATCTTACCCCCAAGAACCGAACAGGTATTTCCAATTGAACCGAGACATGAGCTACCGATTCGGATACGACACGGGGGAGGGTCATCGTCGCCAGGAGGAGAGATCGGGAGATGGGAAAGTGACCGGTAGTTTCTCTTATCCCTTGCCCGACGGGAGCCAAAGAAAGTACGACTACGTGGCGACCGAAGACGGGGGTTTCATGATCGTCAATGCCGAGGGGGATCCTTATTTCCCCCTCATGATGCTTGCAGGCGACTGATTTCGTGCGATACGGGCTCCCTCGGCTCCCTCTCGACCCGACTGCGACCGATCGAAACGAAATGCTTCTATACCAGTATTACCATTTTCAGTCGTCCCGTTTCTCCGACGCGGAACGCTGTTGTATGATATTTTTTTTATCTTTGCAAATAAATGCAAGTGAGCGCAATGCAGAGTGATTCAGTAGATCTCTCGAGATGTTCGACTTCTCCTGACAGGGTCGGACTGCCGTATGAAGTTGACACATTCCTTGCCTCGAGGAAGGGATCCCAGAGCATCGTTTCCTGACTCCGTCCGTGCAGCGCCAAACGAGGGAATCCGAATTAGATTGTTAACCACATTTTTAGACAAAATTTGGGAAATAATTCCTCCACTAACATGCCAAGCCTTTTTCTGATGAATTTAAACGCACGTTTGGAACTATTCTCGGAGGCGTACTCTCATGCTCACAGATCAGTTGACCTGGTTGCCGTCAACATTTTAGAGGTAGACTCGGAACTTGAATAAACATTCTCTCTGTCTTGAGCTGGAAGAAACAGTCATCACCAATTTGAACCAGTTCATTTGGACGTGAACATGAAGTTTGACGCGGAGAGAGGGTATTTTATTACTGAGTTACATGCACAGGAGATAAAAGGAGAGATTTGAACTTTGATTTCATAGTTTGCTACATGAAAAAATTAATATTTCAAAGCACGTGATTAAAAATATAATTGGATCCCATTTAATAAGATATTATTTGATTTGCACAAGTGCTGAAGGGTTTTTATTGAATAGAAACCTACTATTTCAAGGCTGGTTTCTAACGAAAAGTTTTTTACATTGCTCACGAAACTTTTTTGATAAGTTTTCTCAGCTCAACGAGAAGCGTCTTGAACGTGTAACAGTGGGTTAATATACTTCAGGGATAACAGTATACTTTCTTGGGTTTAATCCCAGGGAGCACACCACGTCGGCTGCGAGGTGAGGAGCATGGTGGGGAGCTCAAGTAGGCTCCACTTCGACGCCAGTGCGGCAGCCAACATTTGTCCCATCTGTGGGCGAGTCATCTATCTCAAATATTCTAACAAACAAGGTTACCTCCGACGAAGCGAGATGGCGCTTAAATAGCTGATATTTGGTATGATAGGGATGGTAGATTCAGATGCGATAAAAGAATACCCTGGGGATCTAAGCTAACGAGCGCATTCGGGACGGGGAAAGTACTAATTGTGTGAAAGGAGAAATCACAAAGGGTTCCGATCCTGTGTGGGAAGTGAAATCCTCAGAAGACAATGGAGGGGAGGTGGTACTCGATGGAACTCGCCCAGTCGGACTGAGAAACTCGGCGGCAAGGTCACCCAGTAGGTAGCAATATAATAAAACATACGAGGGCATATCAAATAATAAGGTTCCCTATTTCTTTTTTTTTTTACACAAAACTATTAGAGCTCGCAAAATAATTAAAGTTCTGGAATAATTTTGACAACTATGTTGACAAATAGTTGATGTACTCGTATCTGTTCATCTGTATACCTAACGTCTCGGTTGCTAAAATAAATAAATTTGGAGCAAAAAATTAGGGAACCTTATTTTTTGATACCCCTGGTATATCGAGATGTTTACTCCGTGCCTCTTTTAAGCGTCTAAAAGTGATGCCGCATGCGAGCGTTTAACGTCGGCCCGACGTGGGGTTCCGACATCGGCCCACCGCTGCCCCACCGCCCGAGTGGAGACGAGACCGGATGCGCTTTTAAGATCCGGAAACAGGAGCACGGTCCATGCGACGAAAACATCCCGAGTCCTCCACCCTCCACCTCCCGAATGTCTGACTGAAAAATCAGCCGAAGACGTGGAGGAAGCCGGCGAGGCGGAATCCTCGCGATGCGGGGGGACCGCCTGCTACCCGAAACCCGATCGTTAAGGGTTCCTGGTTCCGTGCGAGGTCCAGCACCACCTCGTCATCGCCTCGACGAGCGACGCTCGCCGAACAAACGCTTCGAACGGTGGCTCGGCCGTCGAATCGCTCCTGCGATCTCACGATCTCGCGCCTTCTGATCTTTTCTCGTTTCTTCCGAAGGAGGAAGTTTTACGAGACGGATCCAGACACTTCACTCGAGCCTCGCGGAAGCATTCGGATCGCCTTCCGCAGCAAGACGCTCGATTTATGTGCAAAGCGTGCCGGATGATGGAATCCCGTTTACAGGAACGCTTAGAAACCGAGGGGAAGACGAGTTCTACGATGCCCCGTTGGCCAGGTTACGACTTTAAAGTCCGAAAAGAAGGGGCAATAAACTTTGATTTACTCGTTTCCTCACTTCTGGCGACCCCATGCATGGATACGGAGCGGAACCGGATCCTCGATGGGTGTCGGATAGCCGACGACGGATCGTAACACGCGTGCGAACACAATATTTCTCTCGTTTCGCACCTACAGCGAGAAGAATTTCTCGAATCGATGGTGATTCTGGCTCATCTCTACTCGCATGCGTGACCGAGCCGTGGAACCGACGCAGGACGATCGCGTGGAGATGATTCTTTCGTGAGGGCGACAGAGCATCGCTCGAAGAGAAGTCGCCGACCGATTCGACGGGCGACACCCTCGGCGGCCACCCATCACGCGATCGGCGGTGATGCAGGCCGCTCGAACGTTTCGAGTCGACGGGTTCCGTCGCCGACGGGCCCCGTACCGGACGACGTCGGAGGCGACCGACGTCGACGACGAGGCGGCAGAGGCGAAAGACGTCCTCGCGTGAGCCTGTCGAACCCCGAGGGAGTCGACGAGACGGACGTCGACGGAGGCGGTCGCGTCCCCGTCGAGCGCGTGTCGTTTCCCCGAGGCGAACGAGTTCGGACCGCATCGAATGGAAATCCCGCATGCGCTCGACGGAGACGACCCGGACGAGAGGATGGGCCGCGAACGCGGAGGAACGCGATCCCGACTTCCCGACGCGCATCCTCTTCGGCGAGGGGCAGGATCGCCGTCGTCGGTCCCAAACCGACCGCCATCGGGAGGCAGGTCCGCGCGATCGGAAACCATCGGAAGCGACGGTGCCGTGCGGAATTTTACGGGACGCACTCGTCGGTCCTCGCTCCTTCGACGCGAACGTCCCAGGTGATGCGTACCTGGACGCGTCGGGAGACGTTCTCGAGCCGGAACTCACGGGAACGCGTCCGGAACTCACGGGTGGACCCGAGGGAGAACTCGTGGTTCCGAGAAGACTCCGGTCCTCGGGCGACGCCTTCTGAGAAGACTCCAGTCCTCGGGCGACGCCATCCGAGTTCGGCATCGGTCGGACTCGCGTTTCCCCCATCGGATCGGACGTCGACGGACGGTCGAGCGTCTCTCCCGATCGCCAGACCTCACATCCCCCGATTTCTTCTCTCGGGGGTGCATCGAGTCGCGGACGCACGACACCGAACCGATCGATCCGCGAGAGCGACGGCAACGCGTCGTCGACTGCCGCGGGAGAGCGACCCCGACGACGCTCCGAAAGGAGCGAAAAGACCACAAACTCGTTCCCCGGAAGCGAAACGACGCGAAAGCGCGAGACGCAGAAGGTAGAAGACGTTCGGGTGGCTCTTGCAGCTTTGCGAGACGGAGAGGCTCGCAGGAGCATGTCTCGCGATCACGAGGCATCTTCGTGGAGGAATCTTCATGGAGGCATCTCCATGCCGAGGAAAGGCATGCCTGCCCCTAACTCGTGCTTCCATCCGTACGAAATAAATGCGGCGTTTGGAAACACGAGCACGGATGTAAAAAGTAAGAATCCATTTTGCGAGGAAATGGGGTCGGGCATACGACTTGCCTCGTGGGGCATATCGAGAACACCCTTCCCCGATATGGTAACGAGGAGGAGGAGGAGGAGGAGGACTTGCCGCTCGGGCTTGGCGTTTGCATCCGCCGCTCCGACTCCCGGAAGGCCTCACGAGAAGACCGATCCTCCGAGTCGATGCACGTCACCGTGACGGCAGCATGCATGCGGGCGAAAGATCCCGACGACGGCCGGCGTGCATCGGCGCGATGTTGCGACCCGAACGAGTGCGGATTCGATCCGCACTCGTTCCGTCTGATCCGTCCGTCCGTCGGTCGACGACGTCGCGACGAAACCATTAAATACGGCGAGAGAAAGAAAACGAGGAACGGAACGACATCGCAGAGGCGGTGCATCCTCGACTCGATGTTTTCGACGCCTCGCGGATCGAAAGTCTCTC